>SZYD01000570.1:0-25325 GCA_009363875.1 Mikania micrantha
CATAAAACATAACACCATAAAATATAGACATGCGTTACAAAAAAACGCAATAAAATTTTGTTTAAATAACATTTGAAAAACACCATAAAATGAACAGTTAGTAAGACTTGGTATAAGTCATTATTTTTATTTAAAAAAAAAATATATTAATATTATACTCTTTAGAAAGTCAAAAAACGCTTGATTTTATGGTGTATTTTTTTAAAAAAAATATTATTGTACAAAAAAGTTATGAGCGTTTAAAGAAATGAGAGAAATTTGCATGTGACTTGCATGTGTAATTTATTTTTTGTTTTGACATTTTTACCCTTATGCTTCTAATCCACATGTCATTCTTTTGTGGCTTCTTTGACTTTTTAAGGTTTCAAGCCTTTTTAGAATATCCTTACCCTATATGTATATATATATATATAAGGGATGGTTCGAATGTTAACCCTTTCTTATTGCGATAACCGAATAACTACATCTTATTACTTTAGGGCCCACAATAAAAAAAGAAAAACCTAAGATGTAGTTATTCGATTAACGTAATAAACATGGGTTAACATTTGATCCTCTCTCCCTCTCTCTCTCTCTCTCTCTATATATATATATATATATATATATATATATATATATATATAGGGTAATGTTTCATTGTTAACCCACTCTTATTGCGTTAACCCGTATAACTCCGTCAACATCAATCCAAATTTTTTTTTTCTTTTTTTATAAATATCATTATTATACATAAATAATATTTTCTTCTTTTTATGTGTATGTGTAAATTTAATTATCACCATTTAAAATTTAAAATCAGTGGAAGTTTTAATTACATTAATATGGTTTATAATTTTATGTACAATGTAATTTAAACTTACACTTATTTTAAATATTAAACGGTGATAAATTTACACTTACATATAAAATAAGAAAGTTTTGTTTATATGTAATAATGATATTTAGAAAAAGAAAAGAAAGATTTTGATGGCAGAGTTACACGGGTTATTGCAATAAGAGTAGGTTAACAATTGATTATTTCCCTCTATGTGTGTGGTGTGTGTATATATATATATTTAATCCAATACATTTATTATTTAAAATATATATATTTATATATAATAGGTTAAAACCTGTAAATATTTGAATTTTAGAATTATTTGTTTGAAGTAGCATACCATATAATTTTTAAAGGCATTTTATAAAAAATAAAGAATTAATTTACAATGTAATTACAATATTTATCAAGTTTAATAAAATCATTAATATTTAATAAATGAGAGCGGGCGAAAAAATAAAATTTACTTAAAAAATGACATTCAAATATTTATCACACACACACACACACACACATATATATATATATATGTAAAGTAGAGGAAGATAAAAAAACAAATCAGCTCATGACTCGGCTCTTGGCTCGAGAAAATATCGGCTCAGCTCGAAAATTCACGAGCAGAGCTGGATCTAGGCCTGCCTCGACTTGATTACAGCCTAAAAGAACATTCTAATTGTTAAATTGATGTACTCTTCAACCAAATGTTGTGGATTCAAATCCTACTATACATATGTTGTGGTAATTTTATTTCAGAAAATCTAGGTGTTTAGTTTTAAAAAAATGAGGCAGCCTGTTTAATTTTACCAAATTTATCAATGTGCTAACCGACACTAGCTAATACAATTTTTTTGCAGGTCCACTAAGTATCAATTTAAAAATTCAACATGGACTAACATTACATTCGAGATTAATGAAAAATCATGGACCAAGGTTCTTTTTCCTCACAATTTATTGCTACTATGACACTAAACCGCGCAAAATCCAAATTTCTTCTTGTAGATTTCTTATAATTAATACATAAAAATTGTGTCCACATGCACACATACATAGACATCTACTACATTCATAATTTCATACCTACTTAATTAACTACCTACATTCATACATACATGTAGACATACCTACATACATTCATACATACATGTACACATACCTACCTACATTCATACATACATGTACACATACTACCTACATTCATACATACATGTACACATACCTACATACATACTTACCTACATTCATTCATGCATACATACATCTTTGTGTGTGTTTTGTGACATGTATGATGCATTGACTATAGTTCTAAAATTTTGTAGGTTGCTAATATGATATTTGTAGATCTACCCGTCGGTACAGGGTTCTCATATTCTAAAACATGGGAAGCATCAAGAAGTAGTGATACTGGTTTAGCTTTACAAAGTTATGAGTTTCTACAAAGGTTAATTAAACAAGTCAGTGATGACAAATAAATACTCTTGAACTTCAAAGTTTTGTGCTTGGAATTTATTTTCAACAGAAATTTTACCACTTATTGCCAATTTATACAAATTTACTGGATGATTTTTTTAATATATGTGATGCATATGTAATAGTGGCTTTTGGAGCACCCAAGGTTTCTTAACAATCCTTTGTACATATCTGGAATTTCATACATGGGCATTGTTATACCAGCCACCACTTTAGAGGTATACAAAGGTAATTGTCCACAAATATAATCTATATATGTGTGAGTCATCAATAAATAAAAGTAAAATTGCACTAATTTTAACATTATTTTACTTATTTTGTAAACATATTGTTAAAAGCATTAGATGATTAACTTCAAACGATAGCTTTGAACAGCCTCTCTATCTCAACTGAGATAGAGTTAAGGTGCATTTGTCTTCATCTTTCCTTCAAATCCTACTGAAAAATATAAATATACCGAGTAAATTTGTTTGTTTGTTTATCTTCACATACTATTGAGTATCATCAGGTTAAATTTGTTTAGACAAACCTCAAATGATGATCATTACAGTAAATATCTATTTTTATTTTATTTATTTTTTGTATCTGATATCCCAATTTACCATATTCTCCTTGGTTCTTGTAGGCAATGAACATGGGAAGCAGCCACAACTCAATATTAAAGTAAATATCTATATATAACTCTTTTTCATTTGACATTACAACTAAAATTAATTTCCAATCCTACTTATAATTAATATATTAGTTGTATAAACAAAAACTTTGCACATATATGATACAGGGATGCATATGTGTTAGCCCTCTCACAGACAAATTCAACGATTTTAATTCAAGACTAGAGTTTGCTCATCGTCTTGCACTTATCTCAGATGATATCTACGAGGTAACGCAAGATACTCGCATCAATTTGAACACATAATTACCTCATAACATATGTTTGACGTCATCTTTATTTTTTTGGTCTTGATTCGTGATATATTTCAGTCTACAAAAAAAAATTGTAATGGAAATTATATAAATAGTGACCTTGAGAACATTGAATGTTCAAATGATCTTCGACGGGTCGATGAGGTACCAGTGCATCATAATTTCTTTAGATTTTTAGAATTTTTTTTTATCATCATAAACTCTAATTAAAATCCTCAATTGCAGTGCACAAGCGGACTTAACATAGGAAATATATTGTATCCAGTTTGTGATGCTGCAGATCCGGATCCAATTTGTCGAGTACTTTTTCTCTCATATTAAAGAATTATAAATTCAAGAAATTTTACAAAATATGTGTAAATCCGTTATTTTATTTTTTTAGGAAGCTGCGGACGTGTATTTAGAGTCTTGGGCAAACTACAAAGCAGTTCAAAAAGCACTTCATGTTCGTGAGGTATGTTCCTCACAAGACTTAAGAAACCAATTACTCAATGACGATAGGTGTGCACTAGATGAAAGGTCGCATACACACACACACATATAGGGAATTTATAAATTGACAACCACCCTAAGTTGTAAAAATCATAAAAAAATCAGGAAATTTTAAAAAAAAAATTTTTTTACAAATTTGTAACAATAATTGGATCATTTTTAAAAATATCAAAAAAGCGTCGAGCTGGCCAATATTTAAAAAAAAATTGTAACACCACGTAACACATACGTAACATCTGTGTATAACGTTATATAGAAAATATTCAGGGTGTTACATATGTATTACGTGATATTACATAGTTTTTTTCATGGTTAGACAATTAATTGCGGTTTTCTAAATATTCATACCATAGGTGTTATGAAAAGTTACAAATATTTATGTTATGAGTGAGATTTAGATGTAATTAATTGAGAAATATATATACACACACCTACATACATATACATACATTTATTTGGGTTGCAGGGAACGATTGAAACTTGGCATAAAAACAATGACTCTCTTCATTATGATGTGAACCAAGAGGACACTGTATATTACTCATTTGATATCTTCAGTAGCGTTGATTATCATAGACAACTTGTTGCAAGAAACTCCCAAGTTTTAGTTCTTAAGTACGCAATTCAAATTCTCTTAAAAATAATTAAGATCGAATTGAACTTTAGCCACATATGGTAATAAGTACTTGTATATTTGTTGATTCTTAATTTTAATAAAATTTGTTGAATTTACAGCGGTGATCATGATATGAACTTCCCATACGTCGGCACTGAGAAATGGATAAGATCTCTCGACCTTCCTATTGAAAGCCCATGGAACCCATGGTTTGTTAGTAACCAAGTTGCTGGGTGAGCTCACATTTTGTATTCAAACATCTTTTTTTTCTAGCTTTTTTAGTGATCCTTCTTTGCTTTTAGATATAAGACGACATTTGCCAAGAATGGGTACACGTTAACGTATGCAACTATTAAGGTATGAAACATGTAATTGAAGTCTCACTCAGTAGGATAGACATAAACAGTGTCTTCGTCCTACCATGCATATCCTTCTCATACCATATCTTTATGTGGAATAACTTTGTTTGTATCATACAGGGTGCTGGTCATGGAGTGGCATTATACAAGCCTGACGAAGCTTTGGCTATTGTGGATGGCTGGCTTGCTTCTCGTGATTATTTAAGTGATTTTTGAGAAAATAAAATAAATCACTATTATTAAGATTTTAGGTTTTGCTATTACAGCAAAGTTGGTTGCATCAGTCAAGTTACTTTTATCTGCCTTATGCTTGAATAAAATCGATCAACGTTTTGCTCAATTTATATTCTGATAAAAAGAAGTTAGTGTGCATATAATAGGCGTTGGGTGAAAATCCACTTATTTTTTAATCTTTTTTTTATTTACTTATTACTTTATCAAAATGAGTTTTTAAAAAAAGTGTTTAGATTAATTTTTGTGATAAAAAAAAAGTTAATAAGTCAATACGTTGTTTTTTTAAAATATTTGGTTTGGCTTATTCTTGTAAAATAACAAAAAATGACATTCTTATATTTAGAACTATTTTAAGGTTGCGGATGGTAGTGGGTGGCCGCGATGATAGTGTTGGGTGAAGGTGGGGGGGGGGGGGGTGAACATGGCATGCAGTGGTGGGTGAAGGTGGCATGTGGTGGTGGGTAGTGGCGGTGGGTAGCCATAACGATTTTGGTGAGTGGCGTTGACGATGGTTGTGGGCGCGGTTATGGCGGTAGTGAGTGGTGGTGATGGGTGACATCGATGATGATGGGAAAGCTAAATTACCTCGACTTTGGTGAGTGGAGTTGACGATGGTTGTGGATGTGGTGATGGTGGTAGTAAGTGGTGGTGATGAGTGACAACGATGATGATGGGAAAGCAAAATTACCTTAATAGACACAACTCCATAACAAGACAACACAATTATCATGAACAAAGCAAAACAATCATATATGCAATATGGCTGTCATTGCATGAGAAATAAAAATCATCATTATTAATATCAAACATTAGATATAATAATCTTGTATAAAAGTATGAAGCTAAACACTTAGTTTAAAAATTAAAAAAAATATACAATTGATCTTAAACAAGCCAAGTTAAAATCATAATTGTGATTAAATTACCCTAAACAAATGTTTCAAAATTCTAAATTTCAATTTACATTGTTTTTAACAAGAAATTTTTTTTTCAAATGACTGTATTTTTAGTTTAAATTTTATGATTATAAACTTAAAATTAAAAATTTGAAATATATTTAAATAATAAACATAAAAAAGGAATGTAAACGAACATAAACGAACAATTATCAAATGTTTTTGGATACAAATAAATGCACACGGCCTCTTTTCATATACGTTCATTTAACTAGTTGAACGGAATTTATTTTTCATGTTTGTTTATTTATTAAAATAAAGTTTGTTTGTAATGGTTTTAACAAAATAAAGTTTGTTTGTAATTGTTTCAAAGCTTTTAACAAAACAAAGTTTGTTTGTAATTGTTTCAAAACCCTTATAAAATTTTATGTGTTTCATAAAATTTTTATTGGTTCAAAGATGCTTATTTAAGAGAAAATGCATTTACAAAATGTTGTAAAATTTGAATAATTTATAAATCATTTTGTAAGATTGTAATAATCTTACAACAAAAGTTTCATAATAATTTAAAAGGTTCTAATAAATATATTGTTTATTAACAAAATAAAATTATATTGTTTTTTTTTTAAAATGATTTTTATAAGGTTATTAATTTAAAACTTATATTTGTTTTAAATAAGTTTGTGTAGAAAAATTAAAGTTTCTTATAGTTTATTGTAATATCTTGTAAAAATTTAAAGGTTATGTTTTTATAAATTATTTAAAAAGTTTTATGTATTGTTTAATGGTTTATATTAATTAAATTATTTAAAACCGTTTTTATAAAAGAAATAAATTGTTATAAAAAGATTTTCAGTTTATAAAAACTTTACAGAATTTTTTTTTTTAGAAAAATGTAATTAAAATGGGTTAAAAAGGGTTAAAACCGGTTAGGATGGTTCCGGGTGAGATTCTTTTATTATTTCTTTTATTTTATTATTTAAAATAATTTTTTATTTTATATAAAGTTTTAATTTTTATTAATATGTTTCAAAAGATAAAACAAAAAGAAATATGGATAGGTAAATATGTTTAGCTTGTAATTAGCGGCTTAATAATTGTTATAAGTGGTTTTAATACGTCAATTTATTAAAATAATATCAATCAATTTTTATACCGATATTATTCCTTTTATCAAATGTTATTATCCTTCTTTATATTTTTGTAAATCTTTAAGGATGTTATACATGTTTGTATTCAAACATATTCAAACTTTAGAAATTATTCAAACATGATGCAAGATTTAGATCTAGTTAGTATTTGTGTTAATTGTTATGTGTGATACATGTTGTGATTATTTGTTGTTGTTAGTCAATCAATCATTGTTACTTAGTAACCTAAGGTTGTTTAGGTACCAACTTCGCATTTGCTTTTGCCATTATTCTAAAAATGTAAAAAGTACATTTAGCAAATTTGTTAAAATACAAATGTTAGTTCATTATACACACACACACTTGAATTACTATTGTATATGCATACTTGTGTGGACAAAAGCATGAAGACGTATTCATCTTTGACACATGCTAGTTAGATTTATGTTTACATCTTTTATACATACATACACACATACGTACGTACATACATATATCAAATGTATGTGACACTCACCAACTATACAAATAGTTGATCAAAATTGTTTTTTACATGTATAACATGTTAAAGATTTTAAATGAAGATCATATAAGAATTTTAAGACTTAGTTAATCAATAAACAATGTTTATGTATTGGAATACTCTGATGTAATGTTTGGAGTTAATTTAGCGAATTATTATGTTTGAATGACTATTATGTTTGATTTAAATGTAATGTTTAAATACTGAAACTTACAAATAACACCATGAACTTTTAGACAATTACACATCACATTTTAAACTACTCCGTAATAAGTTAGCGTGTGACATTATTCTTCACATTATCATTAGTTCATATAACCCGTGATTATTTTCTTTGTAGACTAATCAAAAAAGTAAATAAGTAAAAAAATGAGATATTTTAAAACTATATATACTTGAGATAAAAATGATATTTTATTAAATTGAGAGGTGAATTTCAAAACTTAATTGACATTTCAAATTGAGTAATTATAGAATATAGAGTAAATTGCAAAGATGATCCTTTTGCTTTGTTTCCCTAAGTTTCATAATTTATTCTAAAATTTAAACATTTGTTATTAAATAATTTGGGGTCGGATCAACCAATTTGAAGGCTCTAGGCGGCATTCAAATCTGGGGCCCTTCATCCCTTCAAGAACTTACAAATTTTTCCCACGTGTATTTGATTCATTCGTTCTATGCAAGCTTAGACGCCTTTATTAAGGGTGTTTATGGTCCGATTTTAGGTAAAACTGTAAATAATGGTTTATGACTAACTAAAAGAAAAAAAAACATTTAAAAATAAAACCAAACCGTTATTAATGGTTTGGTTTCGATTCGGTTTACGATTTGAGCATTCTGGGTTTTGGCTTTCTGGTTTGGCTTTTTGAGTCCGTTAAAAATTAAAAATGAATCAAACCTTATCATTTTACAATATGAGACAACTAATCACATTGCAATTCCATATAATTTTTTTTATTGAATAACATCTAAATCATCGACCATGTACATACACATACATATATATACATAATATAGACATAGATACACATATATGTATGTATGTACGCATGTATACATGCATAAACATGCACGGTGCAGTCCGGTTTTTAGTGAAATTCATAAATCAAACCGTTCCTACGGTTTCAAACTTTCGAAACTGATCGACCAAATGTTTGAGGATATAACCAACCGTTAAACCGAACCATATGAGACTCCAAAAACTATGAGGCTCTAGGCAATTGTATAATATATTAACATTAGGGAGCCGGCTATGGGATAGTTTAATAAATCTAAGTGCGGTAGCTATACAACTGAGCCGCAACAAAATTTATTAATGTACTGAAAAGTTTTTAAACCATGCAAGACACTTCAAATTACAAATTGGAGGGGAGTGTGATAATTAGATTGCCACCTAACATTTTAAAAGTCTGGTCCTACCAACATAAATGTTTTGTTTTTTTCACTTTTTCTTGTATTAACAAAGTTGAGAAATCTAAATTTTTTTAATTATTTTATGATTTGAGTTTATCATCTCTATCTTCTTTTAAATTTATAAGTTGTATTTTACTGTAGAGATATTAAGAGCTTAAATTTTCTTATAATCGTAATTTTTAAGGTAATTATTATATTTTCTTATTATAAAATTCAGTAAATTATAGTTTTTTCAGCTCTTAATTTTGTTCTAAAAATCCTGGCACGGAAAAACCACGCTAAAAGAGATGCGCAAAGAATTGAATGGAGATAGTGTCTGGCCTGTGTATTCGATTATAGTATTGCTAACAATATATTCTTCTAACGTGTTAAATTTATATTACAATGATTAAATAAATAAAATATAATATATCTTTATAATAAAAAAAAGTTAAATGATTCAAAATAAATGAACTATAACGTGATACAAACACGTTTCTTTAACCGGGTTTTAATAAAGGAAAAAATTAAAAAATATATATAATATAATAGCGTCCGATATGATTACGTCCTTCTAATTAACCATTCGCAGTGCCATCAAAATGTATAATAACTTCAATTTTTATTTTCGAATAAAACGTATTATATTATATCCAACTTGTTTCTTAACAAAATTTACGTTGAACTACAAACCACCTAAAAACACACATAAAATAACATTTTTAAAGTTTAGTAACATAAAAATTTAAGAGTAAACTTAAAAGTTTTAATAGTAGAATGATTAGATTTGGTCATTGACCACCGGCCGAAGGTGTTCAAACTAAGATTGATTTTACAAAGTTTATAAATAAAACGAACAAATTTATAAATGAGATCTAAAAGTTTTGACAAATTATAAACACTAAAAACCTGATGGTGCAAAGTGACATTTTACAAAGTTTATGAATAACATGTAAAAATTTATAAGTGAAACTTAAGGTTTTGACATTAAGTATAGGAGTAAATTCTAAACTAAAAAGTGTTGAGGGAGCTTAAATGTGACATTTTACAAAATTCAGAAACCCACAGATTTTGAAAGTTTAGGATTAGAACCGGCTACCTAAAAATAGCAACCGGCACTTCAAATTGATTGTAGCGTTAAATTATAGGTTCTAAAAACTTAAGGCGGTCAAAACAACATCCTACAAAGTTTACGAATAAAACCTAAAACTTTTGGAGTGAGGGTTAAAGTTTTGATATTAAGTGTAACGATAAACTCTAAACTTAAAAAACTAGGGGGGAGGGGGAGGGGGAGGGGGAGGGGGGGGTGACAAAACGATATCCTATAAAGTTTACAAATAAAACCTAAAATGTTAGGAGTGAGAGTTAAAAGTTTTGACATTAAGTATAAATATCTAAACTTAAAACACTTGAGGGTGTCAAAGTGACGTTCAACAAAGTTTAGGGATGAAACGTAAAAATTTAGGAGTGAAATATTAAAGTTTTAACATAAAGCGTACGGATAAACTTTAAACTATAAAAACTTGAGAGTTAAAAGTTTTGACATTAAGTGTAAGGATAAATTGTAAATCTAAAAAACTTTAGGGGTTTGAAATAATGTTCAACAAAGTTTAGCGATTGAATATAAAAATTAAGGGTGAAACATAAAAATTAATATCAAGTCTACGAATAAACTTTATACTATAAACCTTGAAGTTTAAAATGACGTTTTACAAAGTCTAAGAATGAAACATAAAAGTCCAGGAGGTGAACATAAAAGTTTTGGTATCAAGTGCAAGGATAAATTTTAAATTTTAAACACACGAGGGATCTAAAATGAAATTTATCAAATACAAAACAAAAAATAATAATAAACGCCCAAATTTTAATGAAAAAAATTAAAAAAAAACAAAAATTAAGAAACACCGAGTACTAGAAGTAAACTTTAATTAATTTTATAGACCTTAAAACAAAAACGAAAAAGTCAAGGAAAATAAAATAAAAGATAAAGTTGAGAAATTAAAGTATAATAAAGACAAGACAAGACATAACCAAATAAGAAAAGAAATTTTAAATAAAAAAAAAAAAGCATTAATTATAACAATCTAAATTTAAATAATTAAAACGAATAAAAAAAATCGTTTTGTGTACCGACCTTAAAACTTACCATCTATACAGTCATTGCGTGTGCACAGAAGAAGTATTTAACTATACAGTCATTATGTGACAACTTACGACAATGATTTGAAGCAAAACGGCCCGTACTGACCAGTACGGCCCGTCTTGCTTTTCCACTTTGACATGCTAGGACAATGATTTGAATCAAGACGGGCCATACAGACCTGCACGGGCCGTCTTGATCAAATTTGAAATTTCTATATAAGCTTTAATCGTTTCAAACGAACATATACATTTTCGAAGATCTCTCACAATAAATCAAATTTGTAACGATGTCGTTCTGGGATGGAATTTTTTTGAACGATTACGTGCCAGATTTGAATTAATAAAGAGCCTCCTGTTGAGTATTCATACGGCACAATAGATTTGAATGTTGAACCTAACGTTGATGTCGGTTTTGAGAGTCAAGCATCGTATGCGCAAAAAGACGATTATGGGTTCGTATATCCTAACAGTAAACGAAGTAGCGCAGAAGAGAGTTATGAAGAAAAGCCGGCCGATTCAAACATTAACTAGGAAACAAAAGGGGTACACTTAACTGAAACATAGATGTTTATGATTGTATATAATGATTATTGTTTATGTTATTTATTATTATATTTATATGTCAGGAATTTATGTCTGAAGAAGCGCTGGTAGGGTGGGTGAAAAGTAGAGCACTAGACAACGGTTACATAGTAGTGAAAAGAAGAACAAAGAAATCAAAGACAACAAGCAGTATAATCAAAGTCTGGCTCATGTGTTATACAACGAAGTTCGTGAATCTTGGAAATTACAGGTGATAAAAAACAATCATAATCACGAACCTGTTCAGAATCTAGAGGGTCATTCATATGTCAGAAGATTCACTTTAGAGAAACAAGATATGGTTGAGAATCTGACCGAACAACACATGGATCCTCGTAACATTCTTTCAAGCATAAAGAAACATAGCCTAGCAAATGTATCCATCTCTAGAGATGTATACAATTTACAGTATAAAATAAAAAACAAGAAGAAATTCGGTGATATTCCTATGTAGGTTTTGGAAAACATGCATCATAGTCAGCGTTATGTTTAATATGCTCGGGAGGATCCTGAAACAAACGTCGTGGAATACATTTTCTTCTGTCATCCAAAATTGTATTGCTGGTGGCGTGCATATTCGCACGTACTGATGATGGACGCGACGTATAAAACGAACCAGCACAAACTTCCCTTTATTCAAATTGTTGGTGTGACTACCACACACCAGACGTTTAGTATTGCTCACGCGTTCGTAAGCAGAGAGCATGAGGAAAACTACTTCTGGGTTTCGGAAATGGTTAAGAGTATGTTGAATAAATGTATGGAGCCACGTGTTATCATAACATATCGAGACCTTGCTGTTATGAGTGCGTGTCGTAGGGTATTTCCAAAAGCTGCAAAATATCTCTGCAGATGGCACATAGACGAAAATATTGCCAAACATTGGAAGGCAAGCTTTTCAGATGCAGACTGAAAGAAATTCAAAGGTCATTGGGCGAATTTGTGCAACTCTCCGACAGCAGAGTTATACGACTATAACTACAAACGTCTGTACGAAAGACTTATTAAAGATAACAAAAAAAGTAAGCATCATATACCGACATTATTATCATCATATCATCATTGGTTTTTTGTTTCATTTTAGGGGTTTTGGAGTATCTGACGCACACCTGGTTAAACAGTTATAGAGATATGTTTATAACATCATTGACCAATAAAACGCGCAACTTTGGTCAACATACAACAAACCGGGTGGAAAGTCAGCACTTAAACCTAAAAAGATACCTCAGATTAACAAACAGCATGCTTGCCTCGCTTGTCGGTTTCGTAAATGAAATCGTGCAATCACAAGAGGTAAAAATGAATCACGATTTTGAAAGGAGCTTGATTAAAATTATGGGTCATCATAAACTACCAATATTTGATAAGCTTCGAGGAAAGGTGTCCCATAAAGCTCTTGATTTGTTGGTCGAGGAAAAAGATAAAATAAGAGTTACGCGCAACTCAAATATGACGTGTGGCCACCAGCTTTGGACGAGTTGTGTGTAAAACTATTTTTAAATAATAAAATAATTATATTATTTTTTAACACTAATTTTTTAAAGTTCGTTTTCTTTAAATATTTCGTTTTGTAAAACTATTTTTAAAAATTCTAAATTTATAATAATTTGTTTTTTTGAAAAAAGTGTGTTTTTTTAATATTAAAATATTTTTTTATGTATTAAAAAAGTCTAATTTTTAATTTAAAATTGTGTTAAAATTATATATTTAATATATATATATACTATATAATAAATAAAGGTTTTGATATAACACATGTCAACATTGTAGACCATCTAAAAATTTGGTTTCCCGCTTCTGTCTCTTATTAATTGTTTGTAAACCATTTTTTGTTAAATTTTTCTTCATTTTCTTTTATTAAATAATAATAATTTTATTCAATTTAACAAATTATATGATTATATCATAAGTCATATTATTTATTTTTTTTTAAAAAATCTTTGAAAAATATGTAATAGGTTATTTAAAATAAAAAATTTTAAAATTTATTTACTTAATCTGTGTAATACACAGGTGTTTACCTAGTATTTAATATATGATATATTTAATAGAGGAGAGAAGCGAGAAAAAAACATCAAGGTGCTCTAGAAATACGACAAGTGTCCCTAGAAAACATTTATTTATTAGTTAAGTAAGATGAAAATTGAATAATATATTTAAAATAATAAAATTGTCTGCCTATAAATAAGTGAAAATTAAAGTTAAAATAAAAAATATCAAAAGTAGAAAAATTAAACGAAAGTAAAATAATAATAAAATGTATAAATAGAAAGTTAAAAACTAATATTTATTCAATCTATATAATAGAAGGAAAAAATTAACGATTTTAACAAATTATATAAATTAAACCCATGTAAAACATGGGTTTTAACCTATTATATATATATAGGGAAAGACATAAAAAATAACACTTTTTTTTTGCTACAACTACATAACCCATTTCAACAATAATAAAATTACAAATAAGCTTTTCATTAAAATATTAAAAAAACATTATAGTCATTTTACTTTTATAAGTTTTCCCCCCTCTTTTTTAAACATTAATAAGTTTTTTATAATATACTATTTTTTAAAAAAATTGCACCATTATATTCGTCTCATTTTGTAACTAGCTTAAATATAATAAATTTATTTGAAATTTTTTCTAAAAATGATAAATTACAGTGATGTAATTACATTGATGTAAAATTTGGTTTCGGCTTTTTTCAGTTAATTCGGTTAATTCAGTTCCAGTTCTGTTTTTTCGGTTTCGGTTCGTTTTTTTTTCTTTTTGCTCATCCCTAATTTGTAACGAGCCTAAATACAACAAATTATTTTAAATTTTTTTCGAACAATGATAAATTACATCACTATAATTATCATTGTTAGAGAAAAAAACAAAATAATGTGTTATATTACATCACTGTAATTTATCATTGTAATTATCATTGTTAGAGAAAAAAAATAAAATAATGTGTTATATTTATGTTCGTTATATCGGTATAAATAATGGACAATCAGAAAAATATTAAAAAAACTAGTCAACATTATAACGGAATTAAAGAGAAAATTACATCACTCTAAATAATGTGTTACGTCACCGTTAATTACTTCATTTTGTGTTACATTACTTTAGTTTACCATAAATAATGTGTTACGTCACCGTTAATTACATTACTGTAATTTACCATTGTTAGAAAAAATTTATAATTAATTTGGTATCTTTAAGCTCGTTACAATGATGTAAATATATGACATCAAAAAAATAAAAAAACTAGTCGAGACTATAACGAAATTAAAGAGAAAAATGAGACGAGTATAATGGTGTAATTTTTTTAAAAAATAATATAGTATAAAAAAGTTATGAATGTTTAAAAAAAAGGGGGTAAACTTTATATAAAAAATTAGATTTATTAAAATATATTAAATGTTGACACTTGTAACATCATATTAATTCTATCATTTTTAGTGGTAACAAATGTCCTAAATTTCCTTTATATTAAAAAAAAGGAAATTGACACGCGACACGTGTCTATACATTTACCTTTTTAAAGTAATCATTGCATGATAGTTATTTGGTTGTAACAAAAGATAATGGTTATTAAAAATTCCATCCCCTATATATATATATATATATGTATATATAGGGACTTATTACATTAAGAACCATTAAATATCAAAGAACCATAAGAACTAATTTTGAACCACATATTTTAAGGGGTATAAAAGTAATTTCCTTTTAAAATAGTGTGGAAGTTACTTTTATACCCTTTTAAATTTGTGGCTAAAATTGGTTCTTTTAGTTATTAAGTTTAAATAGTTCTCATTTGAACATCTCCCTATATATATATATATATATATATATAGATTTTCAAATGAGAATTAATGCAACTTAGAGAACTAAATGAACCATTTCTAGCCACAAGTTTAAAGTGTATAATAGTAAATTCTCCTAATTTAAAGGAAAATTACTTTTATGCCTCTAAAAACATGTAGTTAAAAATTAGTTTTTGGTTATGTTCTATTTAATGGTTCTTAATGGAATAAGTCCGTGTGTATATATCCCGATATGATCAAATGTTAACCATTGTTTATTACGTTAACTAAATAACTAAATCTTATTACTTTTGGGACCCATACTAAAGTAAATATGAAGGTGTATGTTTTTTTTTAAATTAATGTAGGACCTACATACATTAATAAAAAAATAAGAGAAAACATACATCTTTAGATTTACTTTAATGTGACCCCCAAAATAATAAGATATAGTTATTCGATTATCGTAATAACGAAGGGTTAACATTCGAATCATGTCATATATAGATGTTGTTTACAATAAACCAGTGTGGAATTGGGTTGGTGGTTAAGTCTCGGGTTTATGATTGGATGGTCAGCAGATCAATTTTTTTTTTTTTTGGAACGGCCAACTAAGTAAACGCCGGGTACTCCGTACGCGGCCCCCATTGGCTAAAGGTAGCCCGAGCCGGCCACTAGTCCGGACGGACGGAGCCCCTAGCGATCCACCAATTGAGGGATTCCCCGGATAAAACCCGACCCCCACGCCCGCCAAACGGCACGACGGCGAGGAGCCGGTAAAAACCGGGTGAGATCAGGACTCGAAACCTGGCAAGCCAGGGTCATCCCTCATATCTCCCATATAAATTGGTGATAGTGAGGTTTGAACCCCCTACCTCTCACTAGTAAAGTGAGTGCTCTACCATTGAGCCACATCCAATTTGTATGTCAGCAGATCAATTACTCTTATCAACATGTTTTTCTTTTTTTCATTTACTATTTAATAAAATAATAATATTTAAATAACAGTATTTTTGTCTCATGGTTTTGTAACTTGGGTGTAATAATACAATACATTTTTCCGCCTTTTTTTTTTCTTTCAAAATTATCTAGTTTTTTAAATGTTCGTAATTGTATCATACGACAACACTATTTTAAGCTACAATTCAAAATTTTTTAAATTTCAAATTTATATTGTAACGGTATGTTATAAAATGGATTTAAATGTCATACAAGTTAGAAAAAGGATGAGATATAACAGAAAATAGAAGATGATATTTATTTTTAGAAAATTCTAAGATATTCAAGTATAATTTTTAATATTATAAAACTTAATTTACACAACTGTGTCAAAATTAAATTAATAGTCTATAAAATTTAGTTATATTATTAAAATACGTACAAATCAACTAAAATATTTTTTTAACTATAATTCAAAATTTCTTAAATCTTGTGTATTGTATCGTATGTGATCAAATGCATTTTGAATTTTTATTTAAGAAAAGAACATAAATTATATAAAATAATAAATATTTAAAAAGTTGCCTTGTCACATGTGTTAAGAGTAGGCTTAATGATTCACACTTCACTGAAATTATCTTATTTTCTTAAAATAGTTACATTTTTCTAGTCCTTAAAACTCACTCTATTGGTTAGAGCTCTCACCTTTCGTAACAGAGCTTATGGGTTCGAATTCATCTGATGACGAGTTTAAAATATACCAGGTGAAGGTCAGCTTGAGGTTTATCCCGAGTTTAATCCCAATAAGGGGCGAGAGTTTACCTATTCCACAGGTTCCTACGCATCTGGGGGCATACGTCTTTTCTCTGTCAGGTGGACCCGATTAAAACAACATACGTAAGACGTAAAAACATTGACGTTAAAAAACACAGATAGATTTTTTTAACACATTGAAATTTTATAATAAATAGATGGATGCATGTATGGTGGCTGAAATTAAGTAAAGTGGTGAGACAATGACCACATTATTTTCCGTTTTCTTCTTCATCTTTCTGCATTTCATCACAACTCCATCTGCATCATACTCCAACTCCATCGTCAAGAACCTCCCTGGCTTTCATGGAGATCTCCCCTTCACCCTTGAAACTGGGTATGTGTGTGTGTACGTCTCTCTCTCTCTCTCTCTATATATATATATATATATATATAGGAGAGGGTTCCATAGAAAACCCTCATTTTGAAGAAAACCAAGAAAACCTTTAATCCACCATTCATTGATATAATCAATGGTTGAGATCATTAGTGGCAAGATTGTAATTAAATGACAATCAAGGGATTTAATTATAGATTATAAGGGTATATTAGTCTAACTAAATCTATTCTCTCTCCTATACTAAATAAAATTCCTAAAATATCTCATATCTCCAAATTATATACAAAAATTAATTATCTTTCCTTTATTTTCTCAAAATAATAAACTGAATTTGATTTTAACAACATCAAATTCGTAAAGATTCTTCAAAACATCACGATTATTAATTCCTCTTCATCACATCGTTCACGTTGAGTGGTAAGCAATCCATTGATCCAATTTTTGTCAGATTCATAATTTTCCTTGATCATTGAAGTTTTAATAATTCTTTAGTTTCACCAAAATTGTATTTATTTGTTACATTTATTATTTTTGTGTATTTATTTGTTGTTTGGGTTTATGGGTATTATAAATTCACTAACGCAAAATTGTATAGATCAATTCTTATATTCTCATGTTTGAAACCAAAAACAAAATCTTCATCTCAAAGAAATCTCAGTATATAAATGTAACGGTCTATGTGATTACACATATGTAATTAGGTATATGCGAAGCCAAGGTATATGATTACATATATGTAATCAAGTATATTTGAAGTAGGTATATGAATACATATATATAATCATGTATAAATAAAACAAGCTATATGATTACATATATGTAATCAGGTTTATAAATGTAACAAAGTATATGATTACACATATGTAATCATAAAATTTAGCTTTAATTGAAGAAATTCAATTTTTTTAACCGAAAAAATCCAGATTTTTGAATTCAAATTTTGAAGTAAATAATAAAAAATGAGACTTGATTATCACCTATTTGATTTAAGCAAGAATTTCGTGATTTTGTAATTGATTACGTATATGTAACACTATTAGTTACATATATGTAACAATAGGAAGAACCTGACCTATATACCCTCAACATTGACACTGAGAACTTCTTTAATTCCATAGTATCTTTCAGCAAAATAAACAGAGAGAGGGAGAGAGAGAATATGATAAAGAAATCTAAAAATTAAAACATAAAATGGGTTATCTTTATACCTGGCAAAACAAACCGACCTATCAAATTTTGGGTCAATATGGGTGTTTAGGAAAACTAGATGGGTTACTATGGACACTAAGTAATTTAATGTTGGTTGTTAATGGGTTGAAATAAATAACTCAAAATATCAAGCAGGTCTTAATGGGTGAAATCAAAATGCCAAACGGGTCAGGATGGGCTGGTGACCTGTATAAGCATCTCCACTGCGTGTTCTTTTTTTGTACCCAAAAGTCCACCATCGTGAGTCACATCTAGATCAAATCAAGAGATGCAGGCAAAAATGATTACACATATGACATTTAATGTATTTTTGTAGTTTTTTATTTCCTTATTTTCTCTGTTTCGTTGTATCATTTCTGAGTTTTAAACCCTAGCGATTGATGACGACATGGTATATTTGCAATCCAATTGTTAAAAGCCACCAACAAGTATACATAATTCTGGTTATTTTTAGATGTTCTAAATGGATTATATTTAAAATTCTAGTTTTTTCATTAAATATGGATCGGCATATTTTTTTACCTTTTGGTGTTAGTTGGGTCATTTTTTTAACACGGCCCGTTTTGACCCGTGTTTTTTCTTGTAAAAACCCGTTTTGACCCGACCCAAAATGATCATTTTTCTAGAATGATCCGTCTTGACCCGAACTCATTCTGACCCGAACCCATCCTGACCCATTATCCGACCCGACCCAACCCGCCATCTTGCCAGCTCTAGTTATCTTTCTTTTCAATTACATACCCACATAGCAAGAAAATCAACGAAGTGAGCACAAGCTATCACCATTACTTGAAAGATTAAAAAACGAAACATACCCACATAGCAAGAAAATCAACGAAGAATATGATATCATTTCTTTCTTCTGATTCCTTTTGGTTCAAAACACCAGTTGGAATGGAAGCTGACTAACCATTTTTTTTCCCAAAAGGAAGAAGATCTAATAGAACCGCAAAAAGGAGTTAGCGTAAAACCCTAACAGCCACCATCTCCGTCTTTGAACCATGTTTACATTGAGATTGCTTTTGAGCAAAGAAAGAGAGAGGGGAAGCAAGGTGTGTGACAGGGAAGGAGTTTCGGTCGCCGGAGGGTTCGTCAGAGCGGTCGCCGTGTTTTAGCCGGAATGGAGGCCACAATTAAATTCCTTAATAGCGTCGTAACGTCGAGCAGATGCCGGTTATGTTGTGACACCGTAAAATCCCACCGTTGCGCGGAGACTATCGGTATTTCCATCAAATGCATCGTCGCTGGTCATTGATCGGAGTAGGTGAGGTTGGTTCCAAAACCCATCGTGTTTGCTTCGTCAATATCCACATCGGAGGTTTTAAATTTGTTATTTTTAAGTATTTTAATTTTAAATGTATATTTAATTTGAAAATTAATAATTTCCTTAAATAGTTAATGATAGTTTTACTAAAATACCCTTTAAAAAATAAAAAAATCAAAATAATTAGAAATTATGTGATTGGTTGGAATGAGTTTTTTTAGTTTTCTTAGAAATAAGGAGTTTTTTTTGGTTGGAATGTGTGTGTGTACGTCTCTATATATATATATATATATATATATATATATAATATGTGATAATTAATTATCGGCTTCAGTTTTGAGTATGTTTAATTATATATAGATTTGTTATATATGATTTTTGTTAGTTATGTTGGAATTGGAGAAGACGATGCGATTCAGGTGTTCTACTACTTTGTTGAGTCTCAAAGAAACCCTTTGAAAGACCTCTTCTTCTATACACTGCCGGTGGCCCTGGTGTGCTACTGCACTTTATCCTTTGCTCTATCAAATTGGTGAACACTCATTTTAACCTTACCAACCTACTTTTTTTTTTTTTTTTTTTTTTTTTTTTTCATTTTTTAAACTAAAAATAGCAAACGCTTTCATGTCGTGGTTATAATTTGCTCTTAATTTTTTTGTTATCACAAATGGGCTAAAAAAATAATAAAAAAATAGAAAAAGTCAAAAGAGAATAAAGTGCCTTCAACAAGGGCTTCTTGTTCTACATAAATAAAACATGCTTCCCATTTTAACTCATCTGTCTAAACGAATTGGTTAAGTGATTGAAATTGATAGTGACGCGACACGTCACTTTTTGTTTAGTAATTGATATAGTTTTTTTTTTTTTTTTTCCAAAAGGTGTTAAAAGTGAAAAAATTATTTATCAAATTGCGGTTTGAAAAAATATTTAATAAAATGAATGTGTTTCGCTTATTTTATTTTTAACTAGTTTATTATAATTTTTTGATTCGATCAAAATAGAAAAACCAAAGTGACCAAAGTAAATTGATTAATAAAAATAGGAAAATGGTAATATTGTATAATAAATTAGTTAAAAATAAAGAAATAAGTGACAAATTAACACCCAATTTGGAAAAAATTTTCCCACCAACACCCTTATGGAAAAAAACTCCAATTATGAATATTTAAATTTTATTCAAAAACTAAACTTTTGTTTAGATTAATTATGGATATTCAAAGTTTATCAATTATTTCTACTGTATTTTAGGTTGTGATGATTTTATTAAAATTACTATCTTTTGTAGGTCCCATGAGAATAAATTTCGAAAATTCAACATGGACGAACATTACATTAGAGATGAACGAAAAATCATGGACCAAGGTTCACATTCTTACTTCACAATTTATGGCTCCTATGATATTAAAGCAAAATCCAAGTTCTTGTAGATTTCTTATAATACACAAAAGATTGTGTGTGCACACACACATATATAGATACCTTACCAATCTACTTTTTTTTTTAAACGACAATTTGGATCATGACCAGGGACGAAGCTTGAAATTTTTCGGTAGGGGGCAGAAAGCCGCGGGCGCCATATTTGTTATCCTATGCTATATTTCTTAGATTGGGTCGGCCATTCGGGGGGTGTAGTAAAACAATTAAATATTTTAAAGATATAATTTAAAAAACAACAATGAAATAAACAAACAAAAGAGAAAATGTTTTAACAAAACAAAAAGATAAAATGTTTAAGAAAAAGATTAAGTACCCGGAAGATAAATTACAACTCAGCTCGCCGACCCTTAAGCTCTTTAAATTCATCAATGATAGAGTCTGAATCAAACTTCTCAGTAATTTCTTTTCAATATAAATCAACAAGGAATCCGCAAGATACTCATCCGACATTTTATTACAAAGGCGATTTTTGATAATTTTCATTGCTGAAAATCCCCTCTTAGTTGTTGCGGTAGAAACTTGAAGTGTCAGGATTAACCGAAGCACTTTATCAATCAAATAATACGGCTCACATTTTTCGTTCCGTCAGAGTTTTATATAGATCAGAAATGGTTGATACACCACTTAGCTTGTCATTTTTCGCCATTTCAACATTAAAAGTCTCCAATTGACCTCTTAACAAACTCCTCTCATGTTCCGTAAAGTCTTCTGGATAATACTTCTCAACAAGAAGGCAAATTTCATTAACATTAATTTCTTTCGAAACAAACTAGAACTTAGAGATAACAATTCCATAGCCTGATCATTGAATCTACTACTCAGCCCAAAATAACTGTTTCTCCAATGTGACCTTAAGCATATCTACTTGGTAATAATGTTCAAAAGTGACATGAAGATCTTTTTTGCGAGGCCTAAGCAGAGGTAGAAATATACGGACTATTCGTATCCGGCATTCCTATTTGATGCTTGGTACAAAAAAAACTTTAACAAGAAAAGAATCCTATCCATTGTTTCTGAATCATTTAGTTAACCTTTGCTGATGAAAACTAAGTGAATGATATTAACCTTATGTTTATTCACACTTTTTTAAAGTTAAATTTTACATATTGCCCCTTCAAGTTGTAACCTTTTTATAAATTAAGCTTTATACTTATATTTAACTGAAAAATGAGTTTAAACAATAAACCGTTAAACACTTAAACGTATTATTAATATTCTAGTTTAACTTTAGTATTTTTTTTAGAAACCAAAGGGGCCCAAGGATTTTAGGAAGAAAAACCAAAGGAGCCAGACCTATTAATATAAAATTTTCCGACCAAATCCTACTACATACCTGGTTCTGAGCCGAAAAATAGCAGGGGCCGGGGCCACCCGTGGCCCTAGTCATGCTTCATCCTTGATCATGACGGGTCTTAAATTCATCTTATCATATTCACACCTAATAAGATGAAACCTACCATATGTGAGAGAAAATCACATAGCCCAGCATGAAGCACCATTTTGTCCATGCAAGACTTGAACACGTGCGCTCTCAAATATTGAAATCATATGGTATCTCTTCTCAGCCACCTGAGCTGACGATATATACATGAATAAATAAATGCATACATAGTACATCTTTGTGTGTTTAGTCATTTGGGGCATATATGTGTGGTGCAGTTACAAATTTACAATAGTTCCAAAATTTTGTAGGTTGCTAATATGATATTTGTAGATCTACCCGCCTACACAGGGTTCTCATATTCTAAAACGTGGGAAACTTCAAGGAGCAGTGATAGCAGTTTAGCTTTCCAATGTTATGAGTTTCTACAAAAGGTTAATTAAATAAGTCGTGATTACAAATAAACACTCTTTGTGCTTGAAATTAATTTATTTTCAACAATTTATTAATTGGCAGTTTATAAACTCAATGAATGAATAAGATTTGTTTTTATTTTTGTTTTATATGTGTGATGATACACATAATACACTTGTACATTATGCTTTAAGTTTGTACATAAAGTGGTTTTTCAACTGTTCCACATTTTCTCCCCAATTAAAAATATTTTAATGCATAATGTACAACTGTATTATGCAGTTTCTCAAGTTTCTAACATAAAAGTGGTTCTTAATATAATACCTTCCTGTATATATATATATATATAATATAATATATATATATATATAATATATATTATATATATATAGTGGCTGAATGAATAAGATCTTGTTTTATATGTGTGATGCATTTATACATAGTGGCTTTTGGAGTACCCAAGGTTTGTTAACAATCCATTGTACATAGCTGGAATTTCGTACATGGGCATTGTTATACCAGTCACCACTTTAGAGATATACAAAGGTAAATAACAAATTCTATCTTCACATGTATTATTAATAAAATAATAAATTTAAATATGAATTATGTTTATTCAGTTAACCGAACAAACAAAATTTTAAAAAAAATTTGGAATCGATAACTGAACCGAAAGCCGAAATTAAAAAATCGGATAATGTTAGGAACCGAATCGAAAACCGAATTCGGATATATTTAGGAACCGAATCAAACCGAAAACCAAATTTAGAATTCTGTTCGGTTTTTTCGGTTACGAATACGGTTAGGTTTTAAATGGTTTTGGTTTTTTTAAACACCCTACATTAATAATTGAATTTGCTATAGGCGTTTTTTTTCTCGTCATGATCACCTTAATTTCATGACCACCCCCTGATTAATGTAAACGCTTAACTCTTTGTATATCTGATATCCAATTTACAATATTCGACTTGATTCTTGTAGGCAATGAACATGGGAGGCATCCACAATTAAATATTAAAGTAAATATCTAAGCCTTTTGTATATGATATAGTATTACTAAAGTTACTTTTCAATCCTCCTTAGAATCAATATGTTGTTTGTATAAACAAATACTTTACTCATATATATATGATACAGGGATTGCATATGTGTTAGCCCTCTCACAGACAAATTCAATGATTTTAATTCAAGACTAGAGTTTGCTCATCGTCTTGCACTTATATCAGATGATATCTATGAGGTAGCATAAATTTCAAGACAATAATTACCTCACAAGTCACAACATATGATTGACGTCATCTGTTTTTTGTCCTTGTTTGTGATGTATTTCAGTCTACAAAAAAAAAACTTGTAATGGCAACTTTTTAAATAGCAATCGAAGAAAAGAACATTGAATGTTCAAACGATCTTCAAAGGGTCGATGAGGTACCGGTGGATCATAATTTCTTTAGTTTTTAGAATTTTGATATCATCATAAACTCTAATCCAAATTCGTAATTGTAGTGCACAAGCGGACTTAACATAGGAAATATATTATATCCAGTTGTGATCCTGTAGATCTGAATCCAATTTGTGATGTATGTGTTCTCTCATATTAAAGAACTAGCCTAGAAAACCATGTATTACATAGGTTGAAAAAATATAATATGTTGAACAAATATATATGTTATAAACAATGATATAAAAATTTATATGTTACCTTTATCAATTGTTGGTTAAATAAGAAATATTAATATAAAAATTTAAATAACAAATAATTATAAAAATTTAATAATTTTAAATTATATAAACATATAAGATATAATTAAAATTTTAATATATTTTTAATTTTAGTAAATTGATAAATTTTTATAACATGGTTTATAATTATTAATATTTAATTGCATAATTTAATTAATAAAAATTATTATATGTTAGAAGAGAGAGAGGCGGGAAAACTTTTTTACATTTAATTAGGAGATGACATGTGTCTTCTAAAAATACTCTTTTATTAGAGTAGTTAGTTAGTTAGATAAATGTGATATATATATAGGAGGGGAAATCCAATACAAAGAAATTAATGTGAAAAAGATAAAATAAATTATGAGCCATTGATCAAATAAATCAATGATTAAGATCTAGTGGTCCACATTCATCCAATTTTCTCACAAAACATG
>SZYD01000571.1:0-67159 GCA_009363875.1 Mikania micrantha
TTTCTTTGGATTTATGTTTATAAAGTGTTTTGTTGTGATTATTTATATCAATTGCAGACTTGCAGTGTGAATAGAAATTCCTTCAACTTGTTTTCTGAAATCTGAAGTGTTAAAAGAGGTACAACCATGATTTCAACAATTGTTTTATGACTTTGAAATGTAAGTAAATAAAAAGAATCTGCAATCCTGTTCCTCCTTCGAACCCGATTGCAATCCCTCCCTTCACTTGTAGATTTCGCGAACCATCACCATTAACCCCAGCTACCTCTCTTATAACCAAATTGAGCTTCAGATGCAAGTTTTTTGGCTAGATGCACTGTTTTTAACATAAGTAATAGATGATTTGAACTTCACAAACCCTCATCGATATTCTCTGTTGCTTCCTGAATGTCTTCATCGATTGCCACTTAAATAAATTGCCAACAACCACCTAATCAAGTCGAGTAGAGGTAGCGCTTTATCGATGTCTGTGTAATGCTGTATATCTTGTCGTATCATGTTAACACCCCTCTAGTATACGTGTGTGTATTACCTTTTAAGTTATTTGTAGCATCATTTGTAGTTTGACTGGCGTGGCAAGTGGACTAGTAAAATGGCAAGCTCGATGACGTACCTGATTATGAAATTGACAACATGATTAAAGAAATCAACAACGTTTATAAGTTTTCAGTTTTCACAAATAAGCATAACTTACCCATTTGCAATATTGAGTTATAGATTAATTCACCACTTAACGATCTGCAATAACCCATATGTAAAAACCCAGAGCTCAAACCTAGAGATAGGCAAAAAAAATCTGGTTCCAGAATCAGAACCTGTCCTATCCGAACTGATGGGTTTAGGTAATTCTGGTTTATCAAAGAAATCTAAACCAGAATTACCGGAACCGGTTTCCCTTTCACTCGGCCAAAAACCGTAGCTTTTAGACCATACGCTTTAGGCAATACCTACTACTTTTAGAAGACCAGAACTCGCAGTTGCTTTAGCCCATGTGGCGTGGAATCCATCCCAATATCACCAGTGGGCTTTAATTTTATATTTGTATTGATTGAGACTAGAGGTGCACAAATCGGGTTTTTTTGGAACTAGTTCCGGTCCTATCGGTTCCATTCGGTTCAGTTTCGGTCAATAAAGTCATACCCAGTTCCGGTTCCGGTTTCGACCGTTCCGTTCGGTTTTGACCGGGTACAGGCTTTCCCGGTTCCGGTTTTAATTTGTTTAAAAACCGGACCCGTTGTGCCCATCGGTTCGGGTATAGCCGGTTCCAGGTCCGTTTTTTTTGCCCACCTCTATTGAGACATTGATTGAGTCATGTGTAATCATAGTTATAGACTAATAAAAAAAATTTAATATATATTTAACAATATTTGGCATAAATTTATTGACTTTGATATAAAGGTTCTCAACAATTCTCCATGTCAGTTTCTTTTTTTAAGAATAAATTTGTAATTTTAAATGCCATATCTATCTATACTAATAAATAAAAAGAATTGTGGACACTTGTCACAATTCTAGGCCATATATATTTTGGTTTTCCCGCTTCTCTCTCCTATTTAATTCTCTATTTATTTGTAGTTAAGAATTAGGAATTAAGGATAATGAATTATAATATGTATAATAATTAATATATTATGAATTAATTACATTAAGAATGAAATTAATTATGAAGTTTTTAAGTAAACTTATTTTTTATTTAACAACTTCTATTTAGTTCTCTAAATATAATCGAATTCAAATGATATTTCTTAAAATATTTACCAAAAAAAAACATTAATGTTACTAATTGTTTTTATAAATTCCAATAAATTTTATAAACACTTAACATGATTGAATGATTTTAATGATAAAAATATTGTATTGAAATGTAAACAGTAAGTAATTTTAAAAATCCAAGTTGTATATATTAATAAAATTTTAGTTAAAGTAATTTAAGTGTGTTAAAAGGAGAATAAATATACTTTAATTAAATTATTTATGAATTGCATTACATAAAAATATTAACACATTGGTGAAAAAAATTTAAAATAAAAACATAATTTATATTATTACATCAAATAATTTAAACATATTTGATGACTTTATGAATTAACAAATTATATTATATTTTATTCAACCTATGTAATAATGAGTTTAGTAAAATTTTGCAATGTACATACTTTTTTAATTACGTAATTTTTGTCAATAGATATATGTGTGTGTGTATAATATTACTTTAACAACCCGTGTAATACACGGGATTTGAACCTAGTAATATTATACATGTAAAGATTTAAACTCCCACCATTTTTGTAATGTATTAAAGATGTCGTCAGAAACCAATATCAGATTAATTTTGTCTGGTAGGTGTTTATAATCGAATAGAACGGTCATCAAATGATTTAAAGCAAACAATCATCTTGTTCTTGTGTGTGTGTGTATATTCCTTTTTTTGGTTAACAATTGCCACACAACATGAGCGGATTACTCAAATTATAACGGACTCAAACGCTCATTTCACAAGCTTAAAGTTGGAACTTTATTTTTGCACTTTACAAACAAAATGAAGAAAACGACTTGATTTGATTAGAATGGACCAACCACCACTCAACAACACATGGGAAAACTCTGACCAACTTTTAATTTTGTTCCAATCAAGTCACTCAATTTTTTTTTTGTTCCAATTAAGTTATTCAATTTATTTTGGGGCTCTTATCCTATATTTTTAACCTAAATAACAGGTAATACATGTTGATATAAGTTTGAATGAATAATTTTTTTTAGAAAAAATGACTAATTTGAATCAATAATTATTAAGTTTAATTAATATCTGACAAAGAAAAAACTAATAATATATGATTATTGATTCAAGTCAGTCATTTTTAAGAAAAAAAATTATTCATTTAAACTTATATCAACATGTATTATCTCATATTCATGTTAAAAACATAGGATTAGAGCACTAAATAACTTAAATGACTTGATTGAAAAAAAAATAAAAATTGGTTACATTTTTTTAAAGTTATCCCTATATCCACCAAGAGACACTCTTACGTGGGGAATCCACATAAAACCAAACATGTTTAATTCTATATTTATTCATTATTTTTTAGTTGAAATGATAATTTAAAACCACCAATATTTTCTTCTAAAAACACAACTTATTTTGCAAAAATATAAATATATTAAATGAAGAAAAGATCCAACAGATGAACGATGATTGGGAATAACAAATTAGAAGTTTTGAAAATATAAAAATTCGAGGCAAGAACGGTTAATTGGGTTTAGACTCGCATGATAAAAAAAATATACGGTTCGAGCAAGAATTATGGTAGTGATATGTGTTTATGTTTATACTCTTTCATTAATATAGAAGATTATAGCGTATAATATATAAATCTAGACACTAGTGGGTTATAAATCTAAAGTGTCAAATTCGAGAGAACGATTAAAATTTCGTTTTGAATTCCTACATTCCAAGTCGTTCCAAAAATGTAAGATAGAATCGTAGAATAATTAAAGATCTAGATAGTGGGTTATACCTACACTCTACCCATTTTTAATAATAATTAATTGAAAATGCATATACAATGGTTAAGTTAATATTAAAAAAATAAATAAAATTTAGATAGAAACAGAGACATAATAACAAATCATACATAAAGAAGAGAGTCAAACATGTGTTTGTGATGCATCATTAGAAAACGAGAGAAACAAACGCAAAGGTGAAAAAAAATGGTGGAAAAAAAAAACTAAAGTCAAAAGCTATATAAAAGTTATACAATTATCACAAAGAAACTATGTTATCCTACGAAGGAAGAGTGAGTCAGGCATTTTGAAGACTTAAAACGGATAATAAAATTATATTTTTTAATAAAAAAATTGTTTTAACTACAAATGTTAACAACAAATTAATATTATTCTTTTAAAAATAGTATTACAAATTAAATTGGGATCCTTAGATTTTGATGCCGCAAACCCTATCTTTACATTTTAAGCATGTCAGATTGCTCATGTTGACGTTATACAACTTCACACTCCAAGTATTTCATCAAACATTCAAACAAAAATTGTAATGTCAAAACATCAAACTTTGTCTTATGTAATCAATAAAACATTGTCTTATGTAATTAATAAAAAAATAAAAAAAATGAACTCAAATAAAAATCCAAGTAAAACAAAACAAAAGCAAAAAAGAAAAAAAAAATATTATAAAACATTTAAGTTAAAACATATGAAAAAAATAATTCGGATAATTGAGAATAATTGAAGTTCAAAGAATATTAAAAAAAAAAACTAAGTTAGAATAATAGAACATAGGTAGAACAATCTAGTTAAATAAAACAAAGAAAAAAAAGAAAATTGCTGGAAAATGAAAGGAACCGGGATTCAACGAAAGGTGGCTCGCACCCACCCGTATGTTTATCACGGCTCGTAACCACTTGGCCAGATAGGCGTCTCGTTCTTTTTTTTCACTCCTTTTCTACACAGAGACAAAGTTAGTTGTCTAAAATTAAAATTAAAATTAAAATGTATGCATTCTATGATAAATAAAAGTTTTTATAGACACATGTTATATTTTTAGGGCACCTTAATTTTGTTTTCTCGCTACTCTCTATTATTAAATGCATCCTATATTAAATTAGAATATTAAATATTAAAAATATTTTTTATGCATTTATAAATTAAGAAAAATATTTTTAATACGTTAAAAATATATTAATATTAAAAAACACATTTTAAAAAAAAACCTAGTTATTATAAAATATAAATTTTCAAAAACAATTTTTTAAAATGAAATATCTAAAGAAACATGTTTTGAAAAAAATAGTGTTTAAAAAATAATATAATAATTTTATTGTTTAATGTATTAAATTATATGAATTTTTAGTAATATTTTATATTAAAAATTGTCTTATATTGTTTACATTTTCATTGTAAATATTTATTTTTTTTCTTCATTCCGAGTAATACACGTGATACTATCCTAGTAAATTACAGTGGGGTCTTAGAGCAAGTGCGGGAGGTGTGACCGCACATGGCCCATTTTTTTTAAGGGGCCCTAATTTTTTATAAAAATTTGAAATATTAGTTAATTTTGCAACAAACACATATAATTTACATTCCAATTTTTTAAATATATATAACACACTTACAAATTTTATAAAAGCTAAAAGAAAAACTTTTCCTTAAACAGTTACAAACTAATTACCACACACGCACACATAGGGGCTCATTTTTAACATTCACACAGGGCACATAATCTCTCAGATACGGCACTAAGTAAAACATAAAACATTAAAAATAAGTAGAATAACATTTCAACAACTTGTACACATGCATTGTATTTCTACCATATTGATTTTTATAAACACTAATTCCGCAACTAGTAAAAAAAAAAAGCTTAGTCAAAAAGCATGTATTTTTCATGAAATTTTGATCGATCGATCCAAAGTTCAAAAGAAATAACAATAACAATAATAGCTAATTTTATACCCATCCGGTGGTCATGTGAGTAACTTGATGTTATAATTATAAAATTATGTTTTTATGCATTTTAAAGAAAAAAAAAAATATGTGTTTAATACCAAAGTACACATGTAAGACAAATAAATAACAAAACCGTCTTTATCAAAACAAAAAAAAAAATCAGTATTTTATAAACTAGTAAACACAATATTGTTTGAACTGATAAAAATGAATATGACATTACAAATCATATTAGATAAAATGAGAATACTATAAAATGGCAAAATGCTTGTTGTAATTGGAAATTATATGAATGGAAATAAAAGTATACTTACTTAACATTGTTAGTATCGTCCTAAAATTTCACAAAAATAAAAAAAAAAAATTATAGCAAAAGAAATATCATAATTGAAACTTAAGTTTCAAAGGTAAAATTATTTATTTGTAAAGTATATTACAAAAGAAATACTAATTTCAATTATCTTGACATGCTTATTTAATTGTGATTACTCACCATACACACACATTGAACTTTATCGCATTTTTTGAATTTTTGACACACATTATCTAACATGTGGATGGAATTACAATTCTATTGTTTTAAATAATAAAATAAAATTCATTTTTTAAAGGGGAAAAAGACATCATGTTTTTATTTGATGTCGATCTGAATCAAGAAGGGCATACTGTTTTATTTATGCATGAAAATCAATGACACCTTTTTATATTAAAAAGTATTTTAAAAATGTTTAAAAAAAGTAATATAAAAGTCAAATGTTCATCTTTCTACGAGCGTCGACGTGTTAAGTAAATTGGTGTCCGCACACAAAGCCAACCAAGTAAAGCTTATCATGTGTTCTATATGGGCATCGACGCCGTTATACTATGACGTGGGAGCCTGTGACGCATGGGCGGACATCTGTAAAAGTGTGTTTGAACCGTAGTAGACGGATGTCTATAACTTTACGGGTGGGCGTCTGTAATCTATGGGCAACGACTTCTATATAGGACACTTGACAAACTTTGTTTGATTGACTATGTGAACATTTTGATGTATAAAAAAGTTAAATGAACAAAATAGGATATTACTCAAATGCACATATATAGGGGAATGATCAAATATATATATATATATAGGGAAAGGTTCCCCTAAAAAGTCCTTTTTGCCTAAGAAGGCTAAGAAGGATTTTTAAAAACTCAAAAACCGACCCAAACAAATTCCGATTGATTTCATTTTTACATCATTGGAACCGGCTTATAATTCCCTAAAACCTAAACCTTAAATCATAAACAATAAACCCTAATCATAAAACCAAAATTATAAAAACAAACCCTTAACATAAAAATAAAACCTAAAAGTTAATAAAATATGCCTTAAAATGCAAACTTTAAAACTAGTTGTTAAAGCTAAAACTAAAAATCAAATATTGTAGGGTTTGATGAGACGGTTCCAATGCGATCGAAATTAGTTCAATCGGTGTTCGTTTGGGTCGGTTTTAGAGATTTTAAAAATCCTTTTTAGCCTTCTTAGGCAAAATAAACTTTTTATTTGATCCTTCCCCTATATATATATATAGGGAGATGATCAAAACTTAACATTTTCTTATTGCGTTAACCGAATAACTACATCTTATTACTTTGGGGCCCACATTAAAGTAAATCTAAAGGTGTATGTTTTTTCTCTTTTTTATTAATGTAGGGTCCACTTACATTAATAAAAAAAAGAAGAAAAAACATATATCTTTAGATTTATTTTAATATGGGCCCCAAAGTAATAAGATGTAGTTATTCGGTTAACAAAATAAGAAATGGTTAACATTCGAACCATCTCCTATATATATATATATGTATGTGTGTGTGTATGATGTGTAGATGAAAGAAATGATATGCCATTATTAAGACCCTTGAAAAATATCTTTTAGAAAGTAAGAAGCTTTATTTATGTCCATTTCAACATAAATGGTCATTAATGACTGGTGACTTAATTTTTTTTAAAATAAATCTATCAACCTTATTTCTTTAGGTTAATTTATACTAAACTACGCTTTTAAATACTCTTTTTATATGAAGTTTTATGAAGTTGGTTATATATTTCAATAAAAAATAAAGAATTCTTTAACGACCTCTCATTTACATCTTGGATTATCTTGATAAAATTTGATGTGATAATATAATTACTAAGTACATGTAACTTATGTTAATAATATGAAAACAAAACAAATCACTTAAAACAATAATAATAGTAATAATAATAATAAGCATATATAAAAAAAACATCAAAATAAATAATTAAAAAAAGATAATAATAATAGTTATATTAATAATAAAAAAGTCACAAAAAAAAGTTACGTGGAGAAAGAAAATGTAAGGAATTAAAATGTTAGGCTTTTTTTTTTAGGAAAATGCTTACCAATGCTTCCAACCTGGCTGGTCTGTCTGAATTCTGATCCCCTCATTCTAGCTCTAAACTAAAATAATAAAAATATCATAATTTAAAACAATAAAGTCTTTTTCAAAAATATAAAATTTTAATATTAAAATCTTTATGTTTGCCCCGCAACCGCCACCAAAAGGCTCCTCCCTCAGCACCGTAGCCAGGGGACAAAACTGTTGTACCATCTCAATATATGTAAACCCACTCCTACCCCACCCCACCCCCACCCAACCCAACCACATTCCTTCCATTGTATATATACCCCCCAACCCCCACCCAATCCTCACCCCCCTCCCACCCCATTGCCATAACACAACAACCAAATCACCATATAAAGTTATAAATGGAAGCACCTTACTACGCCCCACCACAGCAACATACCGGCTCATCTGGCTTGACCATCGGCTTTCCGCTCGGCACCGGTTTGCTTCTGCTCGTTGTTATCATCGTTAGCGGCATCATGTCCTGTTGTTACCATTGGGACAAGCTCCGCCACCTTCGGGGTCAAATCTCCGATCACGATCATCATTATCATCATCATCATCATCATCATCACTCAGTTGACTCACCTTCCAAACTTAAACCTACTTACTCGGTAATTTAAATAATTAATTTATTTATGGGTTTGGGTTTTTGAGCTGGTTCCTATTTGGAGCACCCTCTATGTGTTTCGTTATAGAGGTATGGCTATCCTTTTGCTAATTTTATGACTCACATGATACACACGTGCTTGTATGTTTCTTTTAAGATTTATTTAGTATGTATAGATGTTTGGTGCGTAAAGATTTCACTTATTTCATCCTAATTTAACGACTCAAATTATACTGGTTATATGTTTCTTTTTTTGTTTTGTAAGCTGGATCATATTTGAAGCAGTCTCTCTGTCTTCTAGAAGCAGTTTCTCTGTCTTCTAAGATAGAGGTGATAATATTGGTAAGCTTTTAATTAATTTTTTTCTTTTAGATGGATTATATTCGAATAGAGGTAAGGTTACCTTATCTTACCTTATATGCACATATACTCTAAGAGTCTAATCATTTATGATTGAGGTAAATACTAATAAATACGTTTTTTTTTTGTTGTTTGTTTGTTTAGCTTGAGGTTGGATCTCAAATCTTAATAGAATAAATAAAAATGTTTTAAGACAAGTATCAATAGATCATGTCTCTGAAATTTTGTTTCCGCTCAATTTTTACTCTTTAATAGATTTTCTATTTTTATAATAATATATGATTATGTAATATTTTAATTGTTCAGTCTTATGTAATACATGTGTTTATAATATGATTAGTTATAAATAATTAAATAGAAAAAAATAATGAATTGAATTGAATTAATTTATATAAATTTTGAGATTCTAGTTGTTACCATAGTTAAGTTTTGAACCAGGACAATAAGCGAGATGGGGATCAGAGTCTACTGGTAATAATGGCCGGAGATCAGCTTCCGAGGTTCATCGCAATGCCGTGTCCATGTGAGCCACTGCGGTCAAAAGAAAAGTTTGTCAGGGACGAGATTCAGACGCCACCCACACCACCGCATGTAGTCATTCCCATGGATTAATATCATATTTTATTCATATGTTACAGTAAAGTCGAACTCGATCTTAAAAAATTATTTTTCAGAAGTAAATATTTATTTTCTGTTCATTTAAATTTTAAACCCAACAATTTTAGTTGTGTGAATTTCCTCTCCAGTTAGAAACTACTAATTTGACTTGTGCGATGTTCAATTTGGACTTTGCTTAATCTCGTAAGTAATTAAATAGCTGGCCAGCAATCAAATAATCATGGGACCCGTTGATCATGAGCAAGTACAACAACGAATTTTGTTTTTTATACAGTTATTTTTTTTTCTTTTTAATATTAACTTTTTTTTTATTTTGTTTTTAATATTAACTAGTATATCTAATTGAACCACATAATGATTCAAGTATATCTAATTGAACGAAAACATGTTTAGTAACAACATTTATATTGAAACATAAATCAACTAAAACTTACATAAAATAACATTGTACAAAGTTTACGGATAAGATATAAAAATTTGAAGGGGTTAAAGTGATGTCCAACAAAGTTTAAGTATAGGATGTAAAAGTTTAATAGACGTTCTAAAATGACTACGAATGAAACCTAAAAGTTTAGGAGATAAACGTAAATGTTTTGATATTAAGTGTATGTATAAACATTAGATTCAAAAATATTGAGAGATTTAACGACATCTTATCAAGTATGGGTAAGTCAAATATAGATGTTTTAATATTAAGCATAGAGATAAACTTTAGATCCTAAATATGTGAGAGTTAAAATAAAACTTACCAACTTTGTGAAGTAACCTTTTGAATTTTTGAGAGTTGTGCTTTTAGAAATAATTATAGTCAAGCAGGTGTAAGTACTGCTAATAAAGTAATCAATGTTGTATAATAGAAAAAAATTGATATTAATTCAAAGGTTAATTTACAAAGTTGGTAAGTTTTATTTTAACACTTAGATAATTATGATTTAAAGTTTATCTCTATTTTTAATATTTGTAGGTACCACTAATAGAGTAATCAGTGTTGTATAATAGAAAAAAATTGATATTAATTGTTGAGATAAACTTAAATTTAAAAAGTGAGGATTCAAAGTGTTAAAATAAAATTTTACCAACTCTCCGAAATAAACTTTTTAGAGGTTTGAGAGTTGGTGAATTATAAATACCTTTAATTGGACTGTGTATGTCCTATAAAAAAACTAAACAAAGTAAACATTTTATTAAAAAATTAATTTCTCTACCTTTCACCTAAGCAACTCAATCTAACTTAATTTTCCACATATACTAACAACACAACCCTATTCAAGTTTTATTAATATATTTATTATATAAATATGATTTGTGTTTGTTATAAAATATTAAAAAAATTACTTTATCTAAAAAAATACTTATTATTTTTTGTAAAAACAAAAAAAAATTCATTCATAAACCAAATTTAATATGATAGGTAAATCAAGTTACAATTACAATCATTCATCAGTGGAAAATTAATTCCATACATACTCAGTTGAAACGTCTTTTAGAGCGCCATGAATTTCTTTGTTTCGAAGTTATGCTCTATTGATCATATAACTAGACAAATCTTCAAAATTTTCAGTTGTGTCAAATTTAATAATGCAAGAATTTTTGGATAAAATTTTTTGTCAAAAAATCTAATGAATTAATAATAACGCGTATAAGTTTTAAAAAACCAATTTTTTTTAAAACATCTCCGTTTTTGATAAAATGTATACCGAGATGTTTACAAAAAATAAATAAACAAGATTGTGTGATTAAATTTTTAAAAGAGTTAAATTACACAAGTTAATTAAATAAATATAGATCTTGATGCAAAATTAATTAAAAAAAGTTAGGTTGTGACTTGGGTTGATGGAGAGCCTTGGGTTGGAGAAAATGGAATTTATATTTTGATCCAAATCCGTTAGTTATTTAAATCATAGGGTCTGCATTGATCAAAGTTTATATTTTGGGCTGAAATAGTTAAAACACTTAAACCATATAGGTTAAAACCGTAATCTACTGCTTTTCCCTTTTTACAAATAACCCAACCAACCTTTGAATTGGTAACCAATGTGAATAGTCTTATAAGTCACCCAACCTTAAATTAGTCACCAGTGTGGATGTATTAATAACTGCTGCAGTGCTGCTATGCTTTTTATGTTTTTAGCATAATAGTGTAATGTTGATATATTTTAATACTGATAGTCATCTATTTAAATTTCGTGTTTCGTTTCCTGATTAATTGATATTTTACTAAACTATTCTTCATATTCTTTTTATAAAATCATCAATGAACAATTCAAGAACCTAAACCAATTATTGAAAATATAAATGGAGCATTTGAATATAGCTATGTGGTTTGTGTTATTTTAAGACGACAAACATACATGACACACCTATCTAATATACGTTACGCAGGTGTCTTAACACACATTGAATCATGTACCTCCTAATAGATAGACAAACACCTTAACTACCTGAATTAGGGGTGTGTTTTTTACCCGAACCCGAAGAACCAACTTGAAAAACACATACACTGACCCGAAAAACCCGAACTCGAACCCGGAAACACCCAACCCGAAAAAGCCCATTACCCGAACCCGAAAACTTAGAATGGTTCGGTCCTTGGGTACCCACGAGGTTTGTTCGGGCAAACCCGAAAAACCCGAACTAGGGTTCTAAGGGGCGGTAACATTTCTTGATTTTCAAAGCATCTATATGTTTTGAGATTGTTGAAGAAACATATGTTTTGGTTAAACACGTTTTAGTTATGTTATGGTTAAACATTTGAAATTTTTAAGGAAATGTATGTTTTGGTTAAACATGTTTTAATTTTATTTGTTTAAAAACAGAATATTAGTTTTTCAAGTATTAACCGAGAACCGTTTATCCCAACCTGATTAAACCCGAGAACCGAAACCCGAGAACAAATTAAACCGAAGTTAAATGGTTTGGTTCTCGGTTCCAATTGCATATTAAAAAAACCCGAATAACCCGATCCGAATAACCCGACCCGAGCAACCCGTAACCCGAGGAACCAACCCGAACGACACTCGTAACCTGAATGACTCGGATCCTTGCAAGGATTGAATAAAAGATAAAGAATTGAAACTATAAAATATTAAATAAGAAAACTAGACACTAACACTACCGTGTCTAGATAAGGGGCACTAAGCCAATGAGCTTATAGCTCAACTGTCACTCCATGATTTTGATAAAGGTTAAATTTTGTGAGGTCATAGGTTTAAATCCTAGCTAAAGCGGTCAGATGGACTTTTACCATATAGTGAGTTTCCTTCTAAGGAGCAAGTGGATTTGCTTGATTCAGTGTTCGCCAACACCTAAGCTTTAGATACCGGGAAGTTGGTAGCGGACTGAGGTCGCAGTGCGTGGGTTGTTGAGGCCTAGAATTCATTTGGGCTATAAAGAGGCATCTTGTTGAGCCCTCGTTAGTTGTTCCAAAAAAAAAAGGATAAAGGGCACTAACTACCATGTCTAAGCAAGGTCATGATAAGGCATGGAGCGCGATCATGTATTCATGTCTAAATCTAGGGGTGTTAAAAAAAATCCGTATCCGAATCCAAAATCGAAATATCTGAAAATCCGTATCCGAAATATCCGGAAGTCCGGATTCGGATAGTAATTTTGAAAAATTTCGGATAGTTCGGATATCCGAACTATCCAAAATAGTTATTTTTTTCGGATATTTTTCGGGTATCCGGATATCCGGATATTTTTCGGATATTTGGATATTTTTTCGGATATTTCGGATAGTTTTTCGGATATTCAGATGTTTTTTCGGATATTTCGGATATTTTTCAGATTTTCGGATATCCGGATGTATTTTTTAAATTTTTTTTCCCTTTTTTTAGAGTTCGGATATCCGAAATTTCGGATTCGGATTCGGATAGTGAAAACCACAATCCGAAATTTTCGGATATCCGAATCTCCGGATATCCGAATTTGAACACCCCTATCTAAATCAACACAAACTTGCTATAAATTGGAAGATTTGTTTTTTAATTGTGGCTGTTCGGATCCTTCTCTCTCTAAAATCTAGAGAGAGAGTTGGTGAATTAAACTTTTATGTTACTATACATTTGTGGTTATTTAATTATCATCTAATCCAGCAAAGTTAGTAATGGTAACCCCCGGTTACTATTCAACATTTTTTTAATAATATCAGAGTTGGTCCCAGCAAATTTTTCATTTTCAAAACCTTGTTTGACCCTCTTTATTTAATAATATTAAACAAAGTTTAATGCAAACGTAAACGTATCACACATTTTACAATACTTATTTACATAAGTAAGTTTAAACCAAAATTTCAAACGTTTGCAACAAGGTTTGTTCGTTCGATTCACAGTCCACCTCGATCCTTACAGCCAGGTCCATTATGTTTGACCTACAAACATCACACAATAATTCACATTAGTTCATAAGAACTAAGTAAGTAAACCCCAATGGTTTCACAACAATAAAATGTAAAAATACATTTTTGACAATCAACATTCAAACTGAGTCATTCCTATTCAAATTGACTCTCACAATATAATAATATCATATTATCGATCAACAACTATTGTTTACAATAGTTTAATCAATATTACACTATGCTGTTCACATTCCTGTCTCTCCACCATAGCTATTTGTCAGCATCTCTGACTATTGACACATTTGTGGTATCATAAATATTTCAAGTCTTAAGATGTTCACCCACCGGTACTTCCATCTAAGACAATTGCTAGCACCTCTAGCTATCCACCATTGTGGAGTCATAATTATATCAAGTCTTAAGATGTTCACCCACCGGTACTTCCATCTAAGACAATTGCCAGCACCTCTGGCTATCCACCGTTGTGGAGTCATATATAATTCAAATCTTAAGATGTTCACCCACCGGTACTTCCATCCAAGACAATTGCCAGCACCTCTGGCTATCCACCATTGTGGAGTCATATATAATTCAAGTCTTGAGATGTTCACCCACCGGTACTTCCATCTAAGACAATTGCCAGCACCTCTGGCTATCCACCATTGTGGAGACATATATAATTCATTCAATAACAAAATTCAATATTTATTATGTGATGTCATAGTTGTGAGATTACTTACCTTAATCAGATAAGGGATTAGCAACTGCAGGCTCCTTTCCTGCTCTATGACTAGTGGTTTGACTTCCACTACCACCACCTAGTTGCAAAATACATATATACAACTAGTTTCAACACTTATAGCACATACAATCAAGTTCAATACACTTGACTGATTTGACTTCGTTAAAGTCAATTCATCACATAATTGACTTTATCTTACTACGTTTAGCAAGTTTTAGTCAATTATCACAATTAATCATATTTCATGCCTTCCCAGGCAATTTATCAAATAATTGATGTTCATTATATTAGTTACGATCTTTAATCATTTTTATTATTCAATTTTTATTTAAGATCATAACTTGTTAATAATTTTAACATCAATTCATCAAAATTATCATTTAACCTATGGATTATAATCCATAATTTATTTAAAATCATATTCAACCCATCCTACTAGTTATCACACCATGATATGGGTTTCATAATAACCGGACATTATCCCGGCTTCAAAACGAAGATTTCACCATCAAAACAACAAGTTCTTCGTTTCTAACAATCCCTAGTTATCAACTAGGCAATAATCAATACCCATAATCATAGTATTACAATCAAAACTAAATTTAATCCAAACAATATTAAACTAGTAGGATAAATCGAATCGTTACCTAATCGAACGGATGTTCAATCACAAAACGACGATCATATGTTGTAGAATCGAACCCTAGCTCGATCCAAATGTTTGGATGGCTTCAAAACTTGATTTTTATGAAAAATTTCGATCAGATCGTCCCTGGTGTGTTTGAGGTCGAGATATTGAAAAAAAAATATAATTTCTGATGCTATTCTGATAAGAATAGGAATCTGTCAAACCGCCCTACCCGTCGCGTACCGCGAAGCAATTCGGGACTTTTAGATATTTTGAGTCTTTCGCGTACCGCGAAGGATCTTCAAAACCATCTTCGCGTACCGCGAACGAAGAGTCCCAAAGCATAATATTTTGTAATTTTCTTCGTTTCGCGATTCCGGACAATCCGTAACTCCGTTTCGCGCACGGTTTTCTCCCACGTTCATGATTTCTCACATACTATCAATTTCTAATAACCAAAATTGCTAAATCATCGTGGATCTCTAGAACGATCACATGTGCGCTTACCATTTATGACGTAATTCTTACATATTTTCAAATCACAACAACCACAATCGTTTAATTAACGATTATTCACAATGCATTTCATTATTAAAAACCGGTTGTTACATAACTCTTTCAACTTAGGCACTAGGGTTCAAGCTTCACTGGTGCCACTTTAATATCTACATGGTGAGGGGAAGCATTTTGAGCTTAATCTCGGGTTGCTTAATCTCGGGTTTTAAACCAATGGATGCGAGGGTTTACTCATTTCACGGGGTTCCCGTGCATCAGGGGTACTGTCTTACGACCAACGATCGAGGATTCGATCTTTTACCAACCGTTAGGATAAATGAAGGTAGCACGACGGAACTATCTGTCGTTCAAAAAAAATAATTATCATGTAAGTTTCATCATTTATTTCAATGTTTTTAAAAATAACTTTAAGCCCAAGTTTAGAGATGGGAAAAAACCGAACCCGGAACCGGAACCGGAACCGATAACCCGAACCGGAACCGGTCATATCCGAACCGGTGGGTACAAACGGGTCCGGAATTTCAGACAAATTAGAACCGGAACTAGTTCCACTTGTATCAGGCCAAAACCGGAACCGGTCAAAAACCGCTCGAAACTGGTCAAAACCTGAAACCGGAACCGGGTCTGGACTTTGTTAACCGGAACCGATTGGAACCGGATTGAATAATTTTGGAGACATAAATCTATTTGAAATTATTTTAATGAAACACTCAAAAGTTAGTATAATTTTAGTTTATACCTTCTTTGACGTCACTACATGGTAATCACTTAGAGATGGGTAAAACAAACATGTTTCGGAATCAGAAGTGGTCCAACCCGTACCGACAAGTACAGATGGTTTCAGTTTCCTGGTGAAATCAAAACCAAAACTGAAATTACCGAAACCAGTTCCATCTTTATCGGGTTAAAACTGTAACCAAAACCAACCAAAAACCAGTCAATAACTCAAACTTAACTAAAACTTGTTATTGAGTATGTTCAAAGAGAACCAGTTTGTGCTTCTCTATACTCACCAGTGTGACAGTTTGTAGAGGTGCGCAAATCGGGTTTTTTTGGAACCGGAACCGGTTCCGGTTCCGATCTGTTACAGTTCGGGTAAACAAAGTCAATACTCGATTCCGGTTCCAGTTCCGGCTTTCGATCGGTTCCGACCGGTTCAGGTTCGGGTTTTGGCCGGGTATAAGTGGAACCAGTTCCGGTTTTCCCGGTTTCGGTTTTAGTTTGTCTAAAAAACCGGACCCGTTTGTACCCATCAGTTCGGGTATGACCGGGTCCGGTTCCGGTTCGGGTTGGGTTTTTTTTTTCCCACCTCTAGGCTCTAGCAGTGTGTGATGAAAGCCCAAACTTCATGGGTCTAAAGAATCCACTAATGTTGTGAACAAACATTATAACGTTTAGGCCCAAATGGTTTAATTCCGAATGTTTGGGCTTCATTCCTATTCCAAATCACCGGTTTTCCCTCTTGTACTCCTTCCGCCTATTCTTCGATTCAAACGCACACCAGGTGTTCGTGAAAATGCCTCACAAAAGTTCCGGCAAGGAGAAAAGAACAATGACGGTTATCCTCCGGCGATCACCAAGATTTCAACAAATTGTGACCGCAGATTCTGAAGACCCGAAAACCCCTAAGCTCGAGCAACACCGGAGGACCCGTTCAGTTTCTTCTGCGACACCGATCTCCTTTACCGGAGTTTCTCCCCGGAGGAGAAGCCACAGATCTAATTCAAAAGAATGTTCGCAGAAATTTGACGAGTCTTGTAATCCCAGACGAAGATCCGTTAACTCAAAAAAATTGAATAGTCGTGTCAATGAATGCAATGCGAAACAGTTGACACGTAGTTCAGATCGGAGAAATGGTGAGCACTGAGCATTGATTTTGGTTTATATTTTAGTTGGCAATTGTTCAATCTGTTAACTATCCGATTTACAGTAATTAACAAGCCCTAGATGCGTCCTAAGTGTTCAGCTGAGACTAACCCTAGGTCCGTAAAGTGTAATTAATTGATTTACCATGCTTTAAAACCCTAATGCTGCACGTAATCCCTAATGCTGGGTTACCTTTGAATCCTTTAAAATCCTAATGCTGGGTTTTAAAAAAGGCGCGCGAGCTGATTCTTGAGGGCTTAGGTAAGGGTGCTCGCTTTAGACCAGGTGAGGCGCATGTTGCACATAGTCCCATGTGATAGCGCATTTTTGACACGAAAATAAGGCATGAGGCGCAGTCTTGAGGCGCTCTGGATTCATGCATTAATATCCCGTTCATGCAGATTTTTAGGTTGTACATATGGACCGATCATAATTCAAAAAAAAGAAGCCATATAAATAAATTGCTTCTTGCCAAAAAGCGGTGCACTTTGCGCCTCGGGTTAGGACTAAGGACCTTCGCGTTTTTATGCGCCTTGCGCTTTTTATAACCAAGCGCTAATGTAGTTATTGCTGCATAGTTTAGCATGATGGATTGATGGTTAATCGGGGCTTTTTATAAAGAAATTAAGGATAATATATCATTTTGACCTCAAAAGTCAAAAGTGGAACTAATTTTTTCTTTCTTGCATGAGTAAACACCCTATTTTTTTGTTGTTATATGCAATAGTAACTTGACTTGTAATTTATAGGGAAGTTGGAGAAACGAGTAACGCGTAGTTCTTGTTGTAGAGATTTAGATAAAACAAGCCATGGCTGTTCATCAGGTGAATGGATTCTTGAAGAGGGTGTCAATATATCTAAACAATCCAGAGGCAAGTCACTAACGAACAAGTTGAATCACAGTAAGAAAAGCCATGACAGTAATTCCAATCAGTGTGATACATTGGCATATGATGACAAGGGAAGTAAACCGGTCTTGTTAACCACTGAAAACCGAGTTTTGGAGGAAAATTTATCTAAAAAAGACGGTGATAAAATTAAGAATCAAGTTGATGTTACCACTGCTGTTGTTGTGCGAGAAGGACCCATGAATATGAGGGATGTTGACAAAAAACAAAAGAATATTGGTGTTAAAAGAACAAGAAATCAGTTTGAGAACATCACAGGGATCGCTCAAGGTTGGACCAAAGATCAAGAATTGGCATTGGAGAGAGCTTACCTAGAATCAAAGCCAACACCACACTTCTGGAAGAAGGTTTCCAGGATGGTAACTCACCTATCATTATGAACTTCATGTTTATACATCAGAATTTTCCAATTCTTTATTTATTTATTTGGTAATCATAAGAATCTGTTACTTGGAAAACTCACGGGACTTCACCAATACCCTTAGTAATCAACAGGATAGGTAAAACATAGGCCTTCAATATGGTTTAAGACAGAGAATTAGTAAAAGCTGAATTTAGACCTAAAACCATGTTAGAGGGACTAATACGCTTACCACTGTCTTAAAGGTTAAAGAAATAAAAATAATAATTTTCAGTAGTTGAGGTTAAACACCTGACTCTAGAGGAACCCAATTTATGTGCATAATATCACACTAAGTTAGTGACTCGCGTATTACACGGGTTGAATAAAAGATAAAATATCACGATTTTTTTCAATAATATGATATAACAATATTTGATATAAGGAAAATAAGAAAGCTTATGTTAACCAAGTATTATATAATATGAAACTGTAAAGTTCCACAAAATAAACGACATTGATGTAGAAAAAAAATGAAACGTAATTCAATAATATATAATCACTTATCGTTTAATAAAATGACATATTACATTATATATGATAAAGAAAAAGAAAAGTTATAACTGTTCATAAAGTTTCAAATAATTCTTTATATATTTCTTTACTTCCACTCATATTTTTGTTTTGTTTTTATATTTCCTTGCTTACAACATATATAATCAACTTAATAGTCAAGGTTCTAATGTTACAAGCATATAATTAGAATAAATGATTATTAAAAAAGTAATTGATTATTTAATTGTTAGTTTGTTTTCTTAAAAATACTAGCAATGTTTTTAATATTAATAAAGAAATAGTAGTAAAGTATAAAGAATAACATGTCAAGTACTCAAGTATAACTAAGTATAATGTTTTTAAAAATTTTAATTATGACTCTTAATTACTAAACCATAAATAATCAATTTTAACTTAATTCAACTACCATAAATAAGTTAAAAAGAGAAGAAATGTGAGAATGAATGTGGTGATGCCATATGTAAGTTTTCACCTAGTCAGTTGTTTATTAGTAGTAGATTCATGGTTGTTTCATGTTCTTTTGACATTGTACAACTTAGTTGTGTGTATGAACATTGCATTCTTTTCATAACACCAGATTTTAGCATCTGTAGAGGCTAAGTTTTCCATCACTTTGTGTTTCAGGTACCCGGAAAATCTGCACAGGAATGTTTTGACAAAATACATGGTAGTCACTTAACACCACCTCAACCCCGTACGCGTTCCAGAGCTCGAGTATCAAATCCACAAAACAAATCTTTTTCTGCAAGTAAATTACTCAACACCTCAAGTCCTACTACTAAGAAACCTAAATACCGTAAGCAGAAGAGTCATATAATCCAGAGAACTGTAAGACACATGTTACAAAATCAGTATAAAGCAGAACAAAATTCTGAATCAGACCTATTCTCACTTCTGGAGCCCACATTCAGCCCATCTTTAAACCTTAATCTGATGCTTACCACTCCTGATCGCAACCAAGAAGCCGATGATGCACACAAAAGATGTTCAACAGCTGGTAGAAGTGTTTCAAGATTTAGTGGTTCACATGGAACAACACTTGTGAGCCCCCCAGTTTTAAAGCAGGTGAAAAACAAAGCATTGCATGAGAAATATATTGACCTGTTAAACTGTAGAGAAGCTAACAGGAAGGCAGCAAGTGCAAAGGCAGGAAAGGCTAATAAAAGTAAAGTGATGAAACAGGAGAGTTCTGCAGAAAGGAAGGAGATGATAAAAGCTGCAAAAAATGCACTAGTTTTTGGTGCAAAAGACGCGATTAATGAGTTCCAGCATCAACAGGCGAAGGCATTGAACGACTTTTTTGATTGCGAGAGTGGTGATGATGCTGAAGAGGACACCAATCAAGTTTTTTAATTGGTGGTGTACAGATTTGTTTTTAAGTTGTCTTTGCTAGTGAGATCTTGTTAGATTGATTAACCATATACTGTTCATAATTGAGTTGAATCAAATGATCATTTGGACTCTTATGTACCCTTGATGAGTTGAATTCTGTTAATGAACACAAAAGCAGATTTGGCTTATTGCTCATTGCTTTTCTTTGTTCTTTTGATGTGTACATGAATGTAACTATTTCACTCTGACATGTGTCATTTTAGAACCAATCAGATGATGTCACATATCCATGACATTTACACTTGTTATCAGATCATACCAAAAAACTAAATGATGAAGTAAGTATATAAAAAAAAATAAAATAAAATTCTTAACATGACAATCATATAATGATAAATCCCCTCTCCAAGAAGCACAAGATTTATATATATTCTATGTAGCAACAAGAAATAGTACTGTAAGTGTCTCATATTTGAGTCTAAAACAAAGTTTTACACCCTCTGTAGATTGCTAATAAAAAGATTGAACTTTGACAAAGATGCAGTAATGCAGATGACTTTTATTGATATACCTTTTTTTCATGTAACCAAAATGAGAAATATGATCTTGTTTGAAATGTCTAAATCATTCAACCATGATGGATAGGCTTTTTCCTACGACTCCCAGATGGTCGTTGGCTCCAGAGAATCTGTCCATCAATGGCAGTTAGGTTTTCATCATCGAGCCGCTTCCATGTTTTGATGGACTTGACCGCACCCCAATCATCATGTGACCCTTTTTCTAAAGAAATCACAACCACCCTTGCACGTCTTGACCATCCAGCCTTCCCATAGGCATGATATCCAAACCCTCCACCATAACAAAGATGAATCCCAGTTAACTCCCCACAAAAATCATTAATATGATCATGACCCACAAAAACAGCCTTCACATCACCTGCTTCAACTAATGTTGTAAAGAACCCTGAATTCACAGAAGCAGAGCTAATCCCTTCTTGTCTAACACCCGTAAAGTTTGATGAATCAAAGTACGCGTATTCAGGTAATGGGATGTGAAAAAAAGCAAGCCCGGGTGCTTTTGATGTCTTTTGAAGCTTTTTAGATGTTTGTTGAAACCAAAACTGTTGAGACGGTTTAATCCAACCATAGCCAGAAATCGAGGGGACTAGAGAGTAATCACCACTGTCAAGAAAGTATAAGTTGAGGATCGATTTGTTTGTAAAACTCGACCCTTCAACGCCATGAACTTCAAGATTGTAATTCCCAAAACCATCAATAACATCTACACCATACGGGTTAACCTCAGACAACGTGTGCTTCATTCCAACAATATGATTCATGACACCTGCCCTTGACAAGGTTGATTCTTGATCATGGTTCCCTAAAACAGCAGCCCATGGGATTTTTGAGGCTACAGCAGGGGCAAAGGCTGCATTCATAGAAGCTGCTGCATCTTCTGCATCAAACCCAAAGATATTATCACCTGTGAAAACAATAAGATCGGGTTTCTCGGCTTCAATCATACGGTTGATGAAAACACTGGTATTGAGATCAGTACAATGAGCAAACTGCTGAGGTAATACATCTTCACAAGGAGTTTTCTTGCCATCAGCATAATGCATGTCAGCTACCTGCAGAATCCTAAACTCGCCCTTATTTTTATCAAACCGTAATGGCTTTTTAACATTATCATTAGACGACCTTCGCATACCCTGGGTGTTAACCAACATGAAACTTGAAATCGAGCAGATAACAATGATGACAATGAACAGAAAGCGCATCATTGTTGAAGGCTATAAACTTTTCAATTGAGTGATTCTGAGGCGAATATGATGATAATCAGATGATCTTTCCTCAAATTTCCTAGATATGTATAATCAAGTCAGAATTTCTGTTTAAATTCACAGATGAATGATCTTCATTAGCAGAAAAGGGTTGTATTATATGCACACCGATCATAATATATGTACACCACCCCCACATGTGCATAGCAGCACCCTTTCATATCATACAAACTGTATGATGTGATAGGGTCGTATGACCATCGTACGCCACCCCCTTGTCACATCTGTCAAGTTTGTAGCATGTATAACATCATACAACCTGTATAATTGTATTAAACAGTGTAAGGTCATATAACTTTACAGAAGTCATATGATCTGCCACACCATACAGGTCGTATGTTATACGAGTTGTATAACCTTGCAAGGTCATATGATCTACGCACTTTACTGTATAGTCATACGATCATGAACTGTATGACCCGTATAATTTTATAAAAACTAATAGCAAATGCTCATACAGGCCATATATAAGATGTTACAAGGCACACAATGTTGCAAGGGACACATGACATGTGAGCGACATGTGGATAGTATGTGCGCGGTGTGTGGATAGTCCATGTCTATATAACTATGATAAACAACATCGTTTTCTTGGATTTTGTTAACTAGTATGCATTAACATGTTTGTAACCAAAAAACAAAACGAACACAAATGAGCCCTTGTTTATTTTCATTCGTTTAACATTGAATTTGTTGGCGAACGCATAACTGAATGCAGCTTCTAGTTCGTATTTGTTCATTAAGAAATTTAATCTGTTCATGAACGCAAATAAACGTATTATTCAAAAAGAAAAAATCAATCTATTTGATCACAAACATTATATTATATATAAATAATATAAAGTTTAGCACTAAATATAGAAACCATATACATGATTACCCCAAAACAAAGCACTAAGTTAAGGAAATAATTATCATAATAATTATCATAATCATAATTATCTCAAAATATTGTATATGATATTCTAACAACTAAGTTTTTAAGAAGATACAAACTTTAAATGACTAGATTTTAGTCTATAGATTAAAGTCATATACTAAATACTATGATTTTAAATATATAAATCATATTTAATAAATGAATATAAACAAAAAATGGTAAATAAACATAAAAGATTAGGAGATAAACTAACGTTGAAAGCCCTAACGCTATGTTTCCAAGTGTCCACTTACGCTATGTTTCTTGGAGAAAACAGATAAATAAAAGAAAGTCTGCTTTAAAATTTAACTAAATAAATTTTGTATAGTTTTCCATTCATTTCTTTTCCTTGTGAAACTCAGAAACATGACATATTTTATTTTCGTTTCATTTCCTTCGTTAAATAAAACTAACACAAACACGTTTCTCCTCTGCGTTCATTTTTTTTTCTTTTCTTTCTTTTAAGTGATCTCAAGAACAGAACATTAAAGAGAAAAAAGGAACGAAATTGGAAAAAATATAAAAAAAACAACTCAGGTTTCAAAGAAGATCTTTTATTCTTTCCTTTTTTTTCTTATTTTTAAATTATTTTCTTTCTATTCTATCCTTCAATTTATTCTTTCCTTTTCTTTTTTTTCTTTTCTTGTTTATAATTTTTTTTTTCTATTTTATCCTTCAATAAATTATTAAACACAGAGTAAGCTCAAATTAGATATCTTCTACCGGCAAACAACAATGAACTCCAAAAAATAAAGCCTAGAGAGGCGGAGGCGGAGGCGGATCCGTAAGCACAATTAAAAGAGGAAATGAAGACTAAGTTTACCTTAGAGATACGGCGGCACCGGTGCCGGAGCAAGGAGGACGGACGACCTACACACGTCCGGCGCCCACTCACGGGGCAAATAGTAGCCTTATATGATGAGATATTTAGTTGTTCAGTATTTAACTAGACATTGGGACATGAGAAGTCATATATTTTTTTCTTTTTTATTTTTTGGCAAACGTCAAAGTCATGGCATGAAAAAAAAAGGTTTTGAATTTAAATATTTTAGCATGTGTTAAAAAAAACCGAAATCGTTTAAAACAAAAATTCAAACTGTATTCGTAACTGAAAAAACCGAACCGAATTTTGAATTTTTTTTCGGTTTGGTTCCTAACTGTATCCGAATTTTGAATTCAGTCTTCAGTTCGGTTGCTAACCGTATCTGAATTCCAAATTTTGGCTTTACGTTCTATTTTACTAATAATATATAAGGTTGAATTCGGTTTTAACATGTTTGTTTGGTTTTTAATTAGTTTATTCAATTGAATTCGGTTGAATTTGGATCGGCTTATTCGGTTTTTAACCAGTTTATTTGGTTTTTAATTGGTTTGTTTGGTATTAACCAAAACCAAACCGAACCGCTTCCCGGATTCAGCTCGGCTTTTGGATAGGGAAAAAATTGAAAATCGATTAAACCGATCCGAACAAACCTTTAACCAAATCGACGAACTCCCTAGTTTATAGGCATGAAATTAATTTTCTATATTTTAAAGAAAATTACTTTTAGTACATTTTAAATCATGTGTTTATAAATTGTTTTTTCTGTTCTGTGCAACTTGTTCGTTCTCATTTGAATAAATCTTTATATATACACATACACATATCAAAAATTTTGTGACCAGTAAAAAATGAGGTCAAGAAGAAGGTCGGGTTTGCCCCTCCCCCGAGTCGCCCCATGTCTAGTCGCTTTGGATCACCCTGGTAAATATATCATCTTTTCATTCAAAAAACATAGTGTGATGACCTGACACACCTACTCAGGAAGAAACCTACAACTAAGAAAACCCTTAGCTCAACCCAAAATAATATTTGTTTTAAGCGAGAATTCAACCAAAGATTTGTTGGATCATCCGCAAGGGTGACCCAAGCCTCAGTCGGTTGGCTACTTTGCTAACAAAAAGAAAAGAAATCCATTTTTCACAACCCAACTCCACAACCCAAACCTCTTTACCAACCCAAGTCACAACTCAATTTTTTAATTAATTTTGTGTTCAATTTAATTTTTATTTAATAACTTATATAATTAACTCTTTGTAAAAATTTAATTACACAACCTTTTTAATTATTTTTTTGAACATCTCGGCAAAAATTTTATTACAAACGAAGTTATTTTCAAAAAAAAAAGTTTTTTAAAAAAACGTTCAAAAAACTTTATCGGTTTATTTTGTTTGCCACGTGTCGCGTTATTTTTAGTTCGTTAGATTTTTTGACAAAACTTTTTATCCAAAAAATCTTACATTATCCGATATAAAAAATATAAAAATTTTCAAAGTTTAGATTTCTTTTTCTCTATAAATATTTTATCGTATTAACACTCCTTATGTCCATATAATTCTTCTTATCTCTAATTTATTTTGCTGAACAACATTTCCAATACTCTACTGAAAAAATTGGAGACTAAGCTAGTTATATGACCAATCAGTCACAAGTTCGAAATAGAGAAATTCATAACGCTCTAAAAAATGATTTAATTGAGCATGCATGGGAAAAATTTTCCGATGATGAATAATTATAATTATAACTTGGTTTATCTATTATATTAAATTTGGTTTATGAATGTAATGCTTTATTTTTCTTTTTTTTTGTTAATTTTTATTTTCCAGAAAAAAAATAAGTATTTTGTTTAAGTTGAATTATTTTTTTAATATTTTAAAAACAAGGGTAAATCATATTTATACAATAAATATATTAATAAAACTTGAGTTGGGTTGTGTTGGCAATGTGTGTTAAAAATTAAGTTAGGTTGGATTGTGTATGTGAAAGTGATATAAATTATTTTTTTTAATAAAAAGTTGGGTTATGTTGGGTCAAGGGTGGAAGGCATTGCTTGATCGTCTCCCGACCCAAGACAACCTGGAAAGAAGGGGGTTAAGGGTGGCTTCCTCATTATGTCCACTTAGAGAGGAATGCACCGAATTGACGTGTCATTTATTTTCTTCATGTTTTGTAGCTCTTATGCTCTGGCAAGGCATCTCATCTTGGTGTGGTATGCAACCTATTTTTGCTTTTGCAACTAAGGATCTCATGGAGCTTTCTAAGTTCACAGATGGATGCTTAAAGAAAAAAAGGCAAATAAAGCAATAGTTATGACTGCTTTATGGTGTATCTGGAAGGCTAGAAACAAGGTGGTTTTTAAAACTAAAAGGTGCTCATTCCAAAAACTAATTGAGGAAATCAAAGCACTTAGCTTCCTCTTGGTTAAACACCGTGCAAATTAGAGAACATTGGTTTGGGAGGATTGGTGTAGGTTATCTATTTAATTTTGTTTTGTTTGTCTTTTGGCTTTGTACTTGGTGATTGTATCTTGTGTGTTTGGATTTTTAGCGTCTTGCTGGCTCTTGACGTTTAATGAAAGTTGCTCATCAAAAAAAGAGAAAGTAGTCTTAGAATAGAATTAAAAATACTACCGTAAGGCAAAAGACTACTAGAAGCCTATGAAATATCATGGCTGACTGGATCACCCTGGCAATAAATCATCCTTTCATTAGAAGAATAAAGCATGTTGATATTACACATCTGCTCAGAAAAACCTACAACTAATAAAACCCCTTAGATTAACCCAAAATAATATTTTTTAGACGATACTCCGACCCAAGGTTTGTTGAAAGAGAAATAAAAATACTACCATAAGGCAAAAGACTACTAGAAGCCTATGAAAAGTAATGGCGACTCGAAGTCTTGCCACTGCAATTTAAAGTCAACAAAACAACGGCAAAGTAATTTTCTAAATGGTCAATAAGTTTGGTATATTTTATTTGTGTACTACAAATTAATGCCAGAAGATTACTTAGACCAACTATGGTTGACCAAAGTCAACAAAGTAGTTCAACTCAAAATTTACTGCAAAATTAAAGGGACCATGATTTGTAATAGGCCAAGTGTTTAAGGATTAGAGCAAGATTTATTTTTGCTTCTTTTTCGAAAAAGTATATATTTTAGCTTGAAAACCTTATTTTATTAAAAACTAGTCTAGAATCCCGTGTATTACATGGATTGAATAAACAAAATTAATTCGTTAATATTAAATAATAAATATTTAATAATTACAAAATTGTATTTAAGATAAGATATAATTGAATTGTTTATATTGTTTATTAAATTTCAATAAATTAGTACATAATTGGAATAAGAAAAAAAATTATATTTATTAATATTTGATTACTAAAAAATAATAGTATTTACTTGGAGAGAGAGAGGCGGGAAAAACATTTTCAGATTTAACCAGAACGTGAAACGTGTCTCCTAAAAATACTCCTTTATTAGAGTAGAAATATATGAATTAATGTTTGTTTTCGTTATTTCTTCTGCGACTTTAAAATCTCAGAAATTAGCTAAGGTTTGTTTTGCCTCTTTTTAATGTTATTACCAGGTTAGAAACCTATGTATTACATGGGTTTAATAAATCTAAATGTTGTAAGCAATAATTTTTTTTAAAACATGTATGTTTGATATTATTAATTGTTTATAAAATAATAATAATTGAATGTTTAAAAATAACATATAACAAATGATGATTAAGAATTATAAAATTATATTTTAAGATATTATATAATTGAAACTTTCTTATGATTTATTAAGTTTTATTTAATTATTATGATAAGAAGATCTATTTTTTTACATTTAATTGTATAATTTAATTATTTAAAATGACTTATTATTAATTATTAATATTTAATATAAAAGATAATTAGTATTTAATAGAAGAGAGACGAGAAAAAAAAATTTAAAGTTTATTAGAATATGACAAGTGTTCATGCTTGCTATTCTTTTATTAGTAGAAGATTTATTTGACAACCTGATTTTAGGATGCTTCTTATGGAGAATTTATGACATTTAAATGTTAACTAATTAAAGGTTTCAATTTGAATGATAATTTTAGTTTAGGTCTCGCTCCATTTCGACTATAACAAAATAAAACTGTAAATTAAGTAGATAGAGATCTAGACACTAAACTATAAGTTACTATCACTTTAACTTTTTATAAATAAACAGATGTAGCAAAAATGTATACCACGTTACTCACAAATATTATAATACAATAATATTAATTTAAAAGATGATAACATCTTTGTTTTTGCTACAAGAATGAGTACGATATAAACAAGATTAGAGACGTAAGTTTTAGTACGTAGAAGCCTTGATCTTCCTCGAAAATGTTGGACACATAATTTAATGTAAAAAGAAAATTTTCAAATTATGTAATAAAAATATACCATGTTTCTCAAAATAATTAAATAATTTTAACTGTTTATTGCCATTTGAATGATCCAAAATGTGATCTTATTTGTATTCATAGTTTGACAGAGACTTGGTACAATTTTATTTAGTAAAACTCGCTAGAAGTATGTTGATACGGATCTATTTGAGACAAACCGCAGTCTTCAAAGAATTAAGATCAGAAGAGAAGAATAAGCTTAGAATTTCAATTGCATGCCTCAAAACCCACAAACGAAATTTTAAATACAAACAATTAAGAAGATGGGCGGATTTTGCATGTACGGGTCCGCATGGAACTAGAGGTGGCAATTTTTACCCATATCAAAGGAAATGAGTTGGTTTGGGTAAACAATTGTAGTATAATGGGTTAAAATGGGTAAAACCATAATATTGAATGGGTTGAGATTGGTAGCACTTAAACAAAATGTGGGTCAAGATGGGTACCAAAAAACTATGTAAATACAATGGATTCAAACATCTAAGAATGATTAATAACATAGGGATATGTTCAAATAAAAAGAGTTTTTTCCCTAAGTAGCCTAAGAAGGAATTACAAGCTAACATGTGGCAAGATTAATTCATAAACATAAAGGGTAGTTTTGGCAATACACATGAAAATTATACAGACCTTCAATTGTGACGCTAAACATCACTATTTCTTCAAATTCGTTCCTTTCTGTTCTTCGACTTGACTATTCTACCACGATTTCTTCAACTTAGTATCATGATTTCTTCAATTTCGTAATATGATGATCAATTTCGTTAGAGGATACGGGACATTGTATCCCGAGTAAACTCTGAGGAGTCTAACCGAGCTCGACTGACGAGCCATGCCAGAGCATGGGGATGGTATCCCGTGACGGTTTGGGACTGGATAGAGGAGGAGCGAGTACCTCTTCCTCGATTACCGAGCGATGCTCCGAGTGCTCATCAACTTCCGGCACTAGGTGTGCCACTAGAGCGGGCTTTCGCAGCCCATGTTGCTCGATCGAACCGCGAGGCAAAGAGCATACGTGAGCTGGCAGCGGAGGTCAGAGGCCTTCGCGAGGAGAACCGGTGCCTCCAAGAACGGGTAGACTATCTGCAAGGGAAGACGGCGGCCGAGACCGCAGACGTCCGTGCAAGGACCGAGCAGCTGGAGGAACAGCATGGGACTATCGTTGCGGTAGTACAGGAGCACGGTGGACGACTGGCAGCGGTTGAGGTCGTGTCGGAATAGAAAACTACGATGGTTCAGGCTAGTGACGCCATGATGAATGCTTGGGTGGAGCAGTTCGTTGTGGAGCCACAGCCTGAGGAGGAGCCTCAGTTCGAGGTGGAGTACCTCGAGGAGGGAGATTTTGACGAGGATCCAGAGGAGGATCCCGGGGAGGAGCAGGATGATGGACCTGCTGACAGTGGGGACTCACACTCCACGATCGTTTCTGATTAGTTAGGTTGTCTCATTTAAGTTATCTTATTTTGATTGTACGCCTAGATGAGCGGGGTGTGCTCATACGAATCATGATAGTCGTATTTCATTTTGAAAATCATTGTACTCAAAGCTATTATTAATGAAATGATGTTTTGTTTATTAATTGTGTATCTTAGTCATGGTTGCATACTAACTCAACACCTAACATAACTGATGACTAACACGATGTCCATTCTATATAGTAATTAACTATGGCAGGAAGAGAGACACACGCGGAATACGAGGCGATCAGACTACACAGTGAAACAAGCGGAACTAACAACGGATCCCACGGAAGCACAAACAAGGGATGTTCATTTAAGACATTTCTAAGCTGCCACCCTGTCAACTTAAAGGGGACCGAAGGAGCAGTGAGACTGCTCTGATGGATTGAAAAGATAGAATCAGTATTTTCTATGTCCGACTGCTCTGAGGAAAACCGAGTGAAATACGCCACCGGGATACTAGAGGGGCCTGCCCTCACCTGGTGGAACTCCCATGTCCAGACCTTGGGTTTGGAAGCTGCAAACTCCATGTCCTGGGAGGAGTTTACTAGAATGCTACACAAGGAGTACTGCCCTAGGAATGAGATAAAGAAACTGGAGGATGAGTTCTGGGTTTACAAGATGGTGGGCTCAGAAATTGAGCAGTACTGTACACGGTTCCACGAACTATGCAAACTCTGCCCGAGGATGGTGACCCATGAATATAAGAAGATCGAGCAGTTCACAGCTTCTGACCCAACCATGATCCAACCCACCATTCGACTCGCCCACAAACTGACTGATCAAGCCGTGGGCCAGGGAAAGCTGCCCAAACGGGGTGAGCACCTGAAACCTCTAGGAAATCAAGCGGAAGTGGGAACCAAGCAATAACTGCAATTTCTTACCACAACAATCAACTCAACCCCGACCAGCACCAGCCAAAGTATTCACTGCCACCCAACCTGATGCTGAGAGTAAAGGGGGATACCAGGGCAACAACCCCAAATGCAACAACAGTTCTTATCATCACTTCGGCCCGTGTAAAAGGGTCAAGTGCACCAACTGTGGGCGGAATGGGCATGTAGCCAAAGAATGCCGCTCAAACCCAAACCCGAACCCCAACACAAACAAAAATGATACCTTGAGGGGATGCTTTACCTGCGGAAATCCGGGACACATGCGCCGAGATTGTCCGCAAAACAAGAACACTGGAGGCAATCCAGCAAGGGGCAGGGCATTCGTGATCGGGTCAGGCGAAGCTAAAGATTACCCCAACGTCGTTACCAGTACGTTCCTTTTAAATAATGTCCATGCTAGTATATTATTTGATACCGGTGCCTATAGGATTTTTATCTAGAGCAAGTTTAGTGAACTACTTAACATGACCCCAACACCACTAGACTATAAATATACCGTAGAGTTAGCCGACGGCAAGCTGGTCGAGACACATCACATCTTCAAGGGATACGTTTCGATGCTAGCAAATCACGAACTGGAGATCGACCTTATGCCGGTAACTCTCGGGAGCTTCGACGTGGTGGTTGGAATGGATTGGTTATCTGCTAACTGAGCCGACATTGTGTGCAACGAGAAGATCGTACGAGTTACGTTGCCAAGCAGAGAGCAAATCTCGATTCAGGGAGAACATCGTGGGATACCGCTAAACATCATGTCCTGCATGAAAGCAAGCAAGTACTTACAGAAAGGGTACACTGTCATATTAGCCCTTATCACTAAACAACCGAAAAATGAGAGGAAGATCGAGGACATTGCTGTAGTCCGCTACTTTCCCGAAGTCTTTACTGACGATCTGCCTGGACTGCCACCGAAGCGACAAGTGGAGTTCCAGATAGATCTGACACCGGGAGCCGCACCGATAGCTAAGGCGCCATATCGATTGGCTCCTACAGAGATGCAATAACTATCTAATAAGCTACAGGAGTTGTTAAATAGAGGCTTTATCTGACCGAGCTTCTCACCATGGGGAGCACCGGTCTTATTCGTGAAGAAGAAAGATGGATCATTCCGTATGTGTATAGACTACAGGGAGCTGGACAAAGTGACAATCAAGAATCACTATCCGTTGCCATGAATAGACGATCTGTTTGATCAATTTCAAGGGTCAAGCTACTATTCAAAGATCGATTTAAGATCCGGTTACCATCAACTGAGGATACAAGAGGATGATGTACCGAATACAGCCTTCAGAACACGATACGGACATTACGAATTTTTTGTCATGCCCTTCGGATTGACCAACACACCAGCAGTATTCATGGATCTCATGAATCGCGTGTGCAAGACGTATCTTGACAAATTCGTAATCGTATTCATAGACGACATCCTGATTTAGTCCAAGAATCAGGAAGAGCATGCCGAACATTTAAGGCTTGTCTTGGAACTGCTGAAAACATAATAATTATACGCTAAATTTTTCAAATGCGACTTTTGGATTCGCGAAGTCCAGTTTCTTGAACAGTAATCAGGTTCAAACTATATGCACTTCATTGTATGTCATGTTCACATCATGTATTGTTATCATTTCGTATTATCAAACAGTGAATTCAGAATAAATTCAGAGAAACAAAACTCAGAAAACATGGTTCATCAGTCAGATAATTATCTGGCAACACAGAACCATCATGTGATTATTTATTAGGATTTTATTATGTATAAACGTATGTGAGTTCATTGCCCCTTTTCTAAACATTTTTGTTTTAAAACGCGGGGCTGAGAAGCATGCGTAAACTGTTTTATTTAAATTCTTTACTTAAATGCTTTTATTTATTATTTATATGTTTTACATATATATGCTTGTTTATACTCCTAGACTCCTGTCTAGGTAATTGATATGCAGAATTAACTTACAAGTTAATTAAATTACTCCTACGAGTAATACTTAAATTCTAAAACTCTAAACAAACCCTTAGTCCATCAAGCTCAAATTCAATAATCTAAATTCAAAGTGGAATCAAAAGAATTAAAGTTAAAGATCATATACAATGGAAACTAATTCAGTGTGGTGATCAGTAAATCAAAGGATCCTATTCATAAATCTATAATCATTGTGAAATCATGAAGTTCTAAAGATCAAAATCAAGAAACTCAAGGAAATCAAAAAAAATCATAGTTGTGTGTGAATCATTGAAATAATGAAATCATTAAAATCTAATGAAATCATTAATGCTTGAGTCAAGGTGGATGTCAGTTGTATGGAAATGAAAACCACGTGTAACACACATAAAGTCCCGGCATAAATAGTAGACTCTTGTAGACAAGCTATATGGACAATAACGTGAACTATCAAATGAAATCAAAATCAAAATCAAGAGAATCAAAGAGATCAAGAATCAAAGGATATCCGCAAAGTCTCGGCATGTACAGTAGACCAGTGGGTCAAGCTGATATGGGCATCATTAAAATCCCGGCACACACAGGTAGACTCCTTGTGAGTCATGCCTGATATGGGTCACGTGTGAGTGGGTACAACTTGGACAACCACCAACAACTAAGTCTAATTGATTGAGTCAAATAAGGCCCAATCATCATGTCTTAGTTGTATTTAAATGTTTATTTATTTATTTATTTAATTAAACATTTAACGTTATATTTCTATAATTACTTTTGGGAAATCATGTAACTATGATGAACTCAAGAGAATCAAAGGTAAATCAAATTGTGGAAATCAGAATCTAAATCAGAGGTGAATGGAGTGAAACGCTTAGTTATCATTAACAACAATATGTTAAGCAGTCCGGTATGTGGTGGGACGGTGGCTGGGGCTTGTCCCCTACATATGCCCTATATATAAGCATACTTGATTGGATAGCATAGGTGGTTGTTGATGAGGTTAAGGTTGTCACTACGGGGGATCAAGGTAAACATTTTCAGGGTAATCAGATGTTATTAATCATAGGTTATGGAATCAAAGTAGTGGAATGAAATGCTTAATTATCACCAGGAACAATATATCATGTGGTTTAGTATGTGGTAGGACGGTGGCTGGGCGGGCGGTAAGTTCGACCCTACATATGCCCTATATATAAGCATACTGAACTGGATGGTATAGGTGGTTAATGGTGAGGTTAAGGTTGTCATTCAGGTTATTCGAATTCATTTTTATAAAACTTAATGAACTCACCAACCATGTGCTGACTTTATTATTTTTTTGCATGACTTCTAAGGTGATGAACATGTCAACTAAGTAGTTATTGCTTTTGAGCTAGGATTTTACTTAGAGGACCTAGCATTTTTGAACCTGCTTACTTTTGGACATCATTACACAATTATTTTGTATATCTTGTGCAGATACAAGATAGAGGATTATGATGTGATAGTAGATTTACATTGTTAAATTATAAACTTAACTGATGTAATTTAACTTTGTAATTCTATTTTATTTTAGCAGTTTCTCATTTATATATCATGTGCAATGTAAACAATCTGATCATTCCGATTATCCCTCACGATATCGCGCCCCGGGAACCTTCCGCCCGACGGGGAATCCGACCCAACCCCGTCGGCTCGAGGTGTGACATAAAGACAAGAAGTTTGAATGGGGAGAGAAACAAGAATCTTCTTTCAACCTGTTGAAGCAAAAATTGTGCAGTGCACCGATTCTATCCCTACCAGAGGGATGTGAAGATTTTGTAGTTTATTGTGATGCATCGAAACAAGGACTCGGTTGTGTGTTAATGCAACGTGAGAAAGTTATAGCTTATGCGTCACGACAACTAAAGGTGCACGAGAAGAACTACACAACTAATGATTTAGAGTTGGGAGCTGTGGTATTCGCACTGAAAATCTGGCGACACTACTTGTATGGCACCAAGTGCACGATATTCACGGATCATAAGAGCCTACAACACATCTTCAACCAAAAGGAATTAAACATGAGACAACGCAGATGGGTCGAACTGATAGGCGATTATGACTGTGCTATCAAGTACCATCCTGAAAAAGCTAACATAGTAGCCGACGCGTTAAGCCGAAAGGAAACAACCAAGCGTGTACGTGCACTACAACTCACGATTCACTCAGAGCTACCCAATCAGATCCGAACCGCACAACAGGAAGCTCTGAAAACCGAAAACCTCACTCACGAATCCTTGCGAGGCATGGATAAACAGTTGGAGGTGAAGACTGATGGAGCTTACCATCTTATGGATCGAATTTGCATTCCACACTACGGGGGATTGAGAATGTAATGACGAACGAAGCACACAAAAGCCGATATTCTGTGCATCCAGGTTCTGACAAGATGTACCACGATCTGAAGACGACTTATTGGTGGCCTAACATGAAGTCGGAGATCACGACATATGTGAGTAAGTGTCTGACTTGCTCTAAGGTAAAAGTTGAATATTAGAAACCATCAGGACTACTACAACAACCCGAAATCCCAGTATGGAAATGGGAGCAGATTTCCATGGACTTCATCACGAAACTGCGGAAGACGGCAAGTGGTTGCGATACCATCTGGGTGATCGTAGACCGACTCACAAAGTCTGCGCATTTCCTGCCAATCAAGGAAACCGACAAGTTGGATAGACTGACTCGAATCTATCTGTAGGAAGTAGTTTCCAGACATGGAGTTCCAATCTCCATAATATCCGATCGAGACAGCCGATTCACGACGCATTTCTGGAAGTCCTTGCATAAGGCACTGGGGACAAGGTTAGATATGAGTACTGCGTATCACCCACAAACGGATGGACAAAGTGAACGAACCATCCAAACACTGGAAGATATGCTTCGAGCATGCGTGATAGACTTCGGCAGTAGCTGGGAGACTCACCTACCCTTGGTTGAATTCTCCTACAATAACAGTTATCACACAAGCATCAAGGCTGAACCATTTGAAGCGCTTTACGGACATAAGTGCAGATCGTCTCTCTATTGGGCAGAAGTTGGTGAAAGCCAATTGACTTGTCCCGAACTTGTGCACGAGACGATTGAGAAGATCGTGCAGATACGAAACAAAATGGCAGCAGCCCAGGATCAAGAGAAGAGCTACGCCAACAAAAGTCGCAAGCCCTTGGAATTCCAAGTGGGAGATCGAGTACTACTTATGGTCTCGACCTGGAAAGGAGTGATCCGATTCGGGAAACGAGGGAAACTGAATCCTCGTTACATCGGACCATTCAAAATCACAAAACGAATAGGCCACGTGGCCTATGAGCTAAATCTACCGCAAGAGCTGAGTAGCGTGCACAACGTATTCCATGTATCCAACCTCAAGAAGTGCTTATCTGACAAAACGCTCGCTATTCCTTTAGAGGAAATCCAGATCGACGAGCAACTCCACTTCGTTGAGAAACCGGTGGAAATAATGGAGCGAGAAGTCAAGAAGCTCAAACTTAGTCGCATACCGATAGTTAAAGTGCGATGGAACTCACGGCGTGGACCGGAATACACCTGCGAACGAGAGGACCAAATGAAAAAGAAATACCCTCACCAGTTCACAAATTAGACAAGCACCGACAACACGAACTGAATTTCGGGACGAAATTTCTATTAACTGGGGATGATGTGACACCTCGTATCATTTATTTTATTTTAATAATAATGTTTATTATTATTACATACGTGGCATTAGAATATTGATATTTAGTGTGACACGTGGCATCCAGTCCAAACACGCACAAAAAACAGATAATTCGAGGAATTATCGTAAAACGCTCGCACGTGTCTTGAATAACGAACGTTGGTGAAATAAACGAACCACAATCAAAGTTTACAACACTTAGACTCTGTGGAACCTAAAACAAGCGAAACAATGTTAATATGTCAAGAATCGATGATCGTAATCGAGAAATACGCGAAAAACGGTTCAAAACAACAAAATTGGACCTATTGGGCTCCTCTAGGACCCATCACGGTATGCTAAGGCCTCCTGATTTGATCTTAGAGGAACGCGAAGGATGGGTAACCGCTAACAACTTGGAGTTGTTTGGACATGAATACGGTCTTGTGAGACCCACACAAATGTAAACACAAACTCATAACACCTAAATGATATAGGTAACCACTAAAAGGCGCACTACGCCATTCACGAGACTAACGCGACTACTAAACTCAGGTAACTAAAAGTCCATGCTAAATCCCAATGCTCATGATTATCAATGAGGGTTCATATCATCACTGAGTGTTAGTATTCTCACTATGTGTTCATATTTTCACCAAGTGACCATCTTAATACTCAAGTATTCAGTTCGTCACTAAGTGTCCGTATCATTCGTTGATCCTATTCACCCCATGTGTCCAATAAGTGTGTCAATCAAATATGACTATCCAATATGTCATAAGTGAGTATATGTGTTTATAATATGAGATTATCCAATAAGTCAATCCAATCCAAATTCAACCAACATTTCATCAACCGCAACCTTACAACATTTCCTAATAAGGTCCTAAGTTTCCTGACACTGACAGGCCCCCAATATACTACAATTGGTATATGTATAGGGCATATGTAGGGATCAGTCGCAACTGCCCCAGCCACCGTCCCACCACCTTTGTAGTATACCACGAGTGTGTCCTTGTCTGGTGATCAAAGATCAAACAAATCATTCCTAAAGCAAATAAATTCCTAAGCAGTTAATTTCCTAAGCAATTAATTTCCCAAACGAGTAGTTCCCTTATTCTTCAATACTGACATCCACCTAAAGTACCATAAATGGTATATGTATAGGGCATATGTAGGAGTCAGTCGCAACTGCCCCAGCCATCGTCCCACCACCTTTACATACACCACGTGCATGTCCTTACCGAATCATTAAGGCACAATCAATCATATAATCAGCAAGTAACATATGCAATTTAGATGTATAGCAGGAGTTCATTTAACGTGTAATAAACATATAAGCATGAAATCCTGAATATAGTAACTAGTGTATGAATTAATTTCATAGTAGGGTATCCTATGGTTATAGACTAGGTCAACCATTTCTAGTAACCTAATTCCCTATAACCCATGCTCTGATACCAATCTGTAACACCCCGACCGATGGCGGAAACGTCGAGATGCCACGAGGGATGTGTAGATTGTTCAAAAGCTCGTGGGCATCTAATTAAATCATCACATATCAATTAATCAACCAAATTAATTACATCAAAAATCATGTTAATCATGAGCTAGTTACATCAAATACACAAAAGATTTAGCTAAGCTAACTAAACTCTAGTCTTTAGAATTTAGTTATTTTAGCTAAGTCCAAGAACCTAAGTGATGATGTCCAAAAGATGTAGAGCTATCATGTACTACCTACTTCTCCTCGTTCCCTGAAATATGTAGAAAATCAAGTGTCAACTACGAAGTAGTTGGTGAGAAATCATAAGTTTTATGTATTAAAAATGTTTATAAAACGTTTATGAAAGTTCATAAATGGGTTTAATAAAGTTTATTATTTCCCCAAGAGAATCCACATATGCACCTGTGAAATAATCCAACACTGCCAAAATCCAACAAACACCACATCCAAACAATCCAAGTAATCACATACACAATAATTACAAATAATTATCCACATAAGTTCAACCAATCACATCAATTCAATAAGCATCAATCATCATAATCATATCAATATAAGTTACCGCGGAGGACCTCAGTCAACTCAATCAACGGCGGAATCATCGCGGAGGACCTCAGTCAACTCAACCAACAATATTCCTATAAGTGTCTTCGTGCACTGCGGAGGACCGTAGTCAACTCAACCAACAGTGGAATCACTGAGGAGGACGTTAGTCAACTCACCAACAGTAACTCAATCATTGCGGAGGATCTAAGTCAACTCAACTATCAATGACTCACGGATAAGTAATAATCCATCTCAATCCATAATCAATAATAATTCATTAATATGAATATCATATTGATAATCCAGGTGTCACCCATGTGTTATCAAAATAATATTTAAATTGGTATACATGTTCCACCTCCGAGTTTAAAAACAGCATGGTTTTAAAAGGAGGTTATGAGAACTCACCTGAACGCTTTAGATTCAGTGATCTTGTAATATGCGCGCTCACGTATGTGAAATCAAAGATACTTCAATAACATGTATTTATCTTGTATTTATATTCATAAGTATATACACTTCATTTCCATTAAATGTTCATAAGTGTTTACTTTTAACCTTTAAGTGTTTCGTTAACTTAATTTATTTATTCTAAGTTAAAATGAAATACTCAAGATTTTATAAATGATCGTCCTTCCAATGTAGTTTACTCTTGTTAGCTTTTGTCTCTCAAATGGTGATGAACAAGTCTTGAGGTCCCATGCACACTCCCATAAATATGTATGAAAATGGTGATGTCCTTAATCATACACATTCTTATGCATGCATGCATGTTCAATAGAACTGACCACCCTAATTGTAAGTTATTTAAATCACATTTTTATGTTTAAAAAATCACACTTAGCTTCATCATGTGAAGTGTTTCAATGTATGTAAACCCAACATCCTAAAACTTATGTTTAGAGAGAGAAAAGGTGGTGGTTCTCGAATATTCATGCATGCACGGTGGCACTTAACTTCAATTCATTATTGTTCATTTCCTCATTTGATGTATGTTTATTTGCTCCTTCCCCTAGCTCAACACTTAGGTTCGATAATCATGGGTCAGCGAACCTCCTAGCAGAACCCATAGGTTCGGCAAATGCTTTAGGTTCGGCTGGGAGTAGTTTTGGCATCCATGGGTTCGCTGATACCCCAAGTTCTCATCACACTAGGTTCGGCCAAAGGTAAGGTTTAGCCCAGGTTTGGCCAGCATGCCAAGGTTCGTGGCTCCCAATGGTTCGGTGATGCTGTAGGTTCGCATGATGGGGGCTTCGGCTGGAATAGGTTCGGCCAGTTCCATGAAAACATCATTAAGGTTCGGCCGACTGATTAAGGTTCGCGGCCAGAAGGGTTCGTGGCCAGCAGGTTCGGCCCTTGAAGGTTCGTGCGGCCAGGGTTCGCCCAAGTGAGGTTCGGCTAGAACTAGGGTTTGCTTGGCGAGGTAGGTTCGCACAACTGAAAGGGGTTCGCCACCCTCTTGCCCAGCTCCAACAGGTTCGTGAAATTGTGGGGTTCGGTCATATCAGGCTGGCGACTCACAGGGTTCGGCCAAGACACAAATACAGGTTCGGCCACCTGTTACTTTCACGACTTCACTGCTCACCATCTTCCCCATCGAGCACAGCCCTGTTGCAGATCTCTTTCTAGGGTTTTCAAGTCGTTTATCAAGTTTATTTCAATGATTTTAAGTGCTTAGATCGTTTCAAACATCAATAAGTTATAGGGTTCATGATTCACAACAAAACCGAAAATAAAACTCTAGTTTTACCTCGAAATGTCGGCCAAACGTGGGATTTCTTCGTGGGTTCTCGTTCTCCTCGATCACACGGTCGTTTGGACACCAAAATCTCTTGAATTTGTTGGGAATTGAAGGAGAAAATGTAGAGAGAAGGTAGACAGAGAGAGAGTGACGAAAATAAGGCTTTTAGAGAGAGAGAAGATTGTGGGAAGTGAGAAAGATGAGGTGCTCCTTTCTTGTATCACGTCTCGATCCCACGTGCTCGGTCTCGTTTATATCGCGTAAAATATTATAAAGTGCTCGGTTTTTATCGTATATAATATAGAAAACATAAAACATTTAAACAATTTTGTTTCGTAGAAAAAAATGCTTTTGTTTAAATTGTTTCGTAAAAACGGTTCCGTTTTATTATCGTTAAATTATTTATTTAAATAAAATGACCCGTTCATTTTTGTTTTAGGTTGTAATTCCTAATAAATGTTTTTAAATTCTTTTTCTTATTTTAATATCGCTAGATATTATTTTGGCATATCATCGAAACGCGTTACTTACGTACGCATTTGTAAAGATCGTCACCTTTGCGAATCCGACACTCGTATCGTATTTTGATTCGATTTACAATTATGGAATATTGTTTCAGTATATCATTCCTAATAATTATATTCGTGTGAATCGTCACTCACGCGAATACATTATTAGATTAATATTTCTGAATTAATATTCGCGTTTAAGTTATATCCGTAACCTCACCAATGCGTAATCGTTTCCAATAATGTTTTCATTATTCTATTATATTTAAATATATATATATATATATATATATATTCCCAATCCAAATCCCACTAAACCATATCACTGACATATCCATGATAGACCGAAATATGCTTATGTATAGGGCATATGTAGGAGTATGTCGCAACCTATCCAGCCACCGTCCCACCGCTATTTCGATAAACCATGACCATGTGTTCTTGACTATGTTTAGTAACCAAACAATAACCAACTCCTAATTCCTTTCCATTCCAAACCAAAACCTCAGATTCTCCTCACCAAATCCTCAACACTGATATAATCATGATAAACCGAAGATGGCTTATGTATAGGGCATATGTAGAGGTCAGTCACAACTGCCTCAGCCACCGTCCCACCACCTCTTCGATAGACCATGATTATATCCTTGCCTATCTTTGGTTATAGAATCCTATACCACTACCAATCTGAATCCACCACCCATAACATGTAAGTGTAAATGCAATAAACTATTTGGCTCTGTTTAGTTGTGTTTCAAACTAAACTTCCCATGGTTTATGCTCAAAATTATATGTTCTCAATAATGTATACCAGTGATAATATCAACAAATAATTCATAGTAATTATCCACAATCATTAACAATTATCATATCAGGTCTTAACAGTACAATTAAACATGTACGGACAACCCGAAATACAGTGATGTTACAGACAACAACTGTGACTGGAGGTCACGACGAGTGTAATATCGATGTTGATTGCTGGGTTCAGCGATGACCCGGGGAGGCAAAGGAACAGTCGAGTTTCGGTAGGATGAACTGACACACTCCGGATCGTAGATCCAACAAACAACTTAACATACCCAGTATATGTCTGTCTTACTGTTTACTACTGTCTAAACCTATGAACCCACCAACTTTATGTTGACACGTTTTCGCATGTATTCTTAGGTAACTGATGGCACAAGCTAGGAACACTTGGAAGCGCACCAAAGAGTCTTGCATGCGTATAGACTCTTTTCCTAGGCTTATGTTTTGATTTATGTTATTTAAAACGATGTTAGACATGTAGTAACTGTTACAATTTATAATTCCGCTGCAAACCCTTTATTTACTTCGCTACTTTAAAGCTAAACTTTTCCGCTGTTAAAATTATGAAACTTGCCTGATTTACAAAACGATATGATTGTGTAACTCATCTAGAGTCATTCTATACGACAAAGAGCTGTGATCCTGGTCACGTCACACCCGCGCGTTCTGACACCGCACGTGAGAATTTGGGGGTCTGACATGCTGGCTCTTGGTGTTTAATGAAAGTTGCTCATCAAAAAAATGAGAAAGTAGCCTTAGAATAGAATTAAAAATACTACCGTAAGGCAAAATACTACTAGAAGCCTACGAAAAGTCATGGCTGACTGGATCACCCTGGTAATAAATGATCCTTTCATTAGAAGAATAAAGCGTGTTGATATTACACATCTGCTCAGAAAGAAACCTACAACTAGTAAAACCCTTAGATCAACCTAAAATAATATTTGCTTTAGACGATACTCCGACCCAAGATTTGTTAAAAGAGATAAAAATACCACTATAAGCAATGTTTTGAAAACCGGGCCGGCCGGTCGAACCGGGAACCGGTGGTTGGACCGGTCCGGTTAGGGGTTCTGGGCCGTTTTTGGGTGAACCGGCCGGTCGAACCGGTGGTTGAACCGTTTTTTTTATATTTTTTTAATTTTTTTTATTTTATATATATATATATATATTTATAAAATGTATATAAAATTATCCGGTTCTTAAATCCGATTCAACCGGTCCGACCTCTGACCAGTAAGGAGACCGGTTCGACGTCCGGTTCGGTTATAAAAACATTGACTATAAGGCAAAAGAATACTAGAAGCCTATGAAACTGCAATTTAAAGTCAACAAAACAACGGCAAAGTAATTTTCTAAATGGTCCATAAGTTTGGTATATTTTATTTGTGTGCTACAAATTAATGCCAGAAGATTACATAGACCAACTATGGTTGACCAAAGTCAACAAAGTTGCTCAACTCAAAATTCACTGCAAAATTGAAGGGACCATGATTTGTAATAGGCCAAGTGTTTAAAGATTAGAGCAAGATTTATTTGCGGTTCTTTTTCTAAAAAATATATATTTTAGCTTGAAAACCTTATTTTATTAAAAATATGAATTAATGTTTGTTTTTGTTATTTCTTCTGCGACTTTAAAATCTCAGAAATTAGCTAAGGTTTGTTTTGCCTCTTTTAATGTTATTACCATGTTAGAAACCCATGTATTACATAGGTTTAATAAATCTAAATGGTGTAAGCAATAATTTTTTATAAAAAAATGTATGTTTGATATTATTAATTGTTTATAAAATAATAATAATTGAATGTTTAAAAATAACATATTACAAATAATGATTAAGAATTATAAAATTATTTTATAAGATATTATATAATTGAAACTTTCTTATGATTTATTAAGTTTTATTTAATTATTATGATAAGAAGATCTAATTGTTTTACATTTAATTGTATAATTTAATTATTTAAAATGATTTATTATTAATTATTAATATTTAATAGAAAAGATAATTAGCATTTAATAGGAGAGAGACGAGAAAAAAAATTTAGAGTTTATTAGAAGATGACAAGTGTTTATGCTTGCTATTCTTTGTCGACAATAACAAAATAAAGCTGTAAATTAAGTAGATAGAAATCTAAAAACTAAACTATAAGTTACTATCACTTTAAGTTTTTATAAATAAACAGATGTTGCAAAAATGTATACCATGTTACTCACAAATATTATAATACAATAATATTAATATAAAAGATGATAACATCTTTGTTTTTGCTACAAGAATGAGTATCATGTCTAAAATAGATATAAACAAGATTAGAGACGACGTAAGTTTAAGGATGTAGAAGCCTTGAATCTTCCTCAAAATGTTGGACACAATTTATTCATGTAGAAAGAAATTTTCCAAATTATGTAATAAAAATATACCATGTTTCTCAAAATAATTAAATAATTTTAACTGTTTCTTGCCATTTGAATGATGCAAAATGTGATCTTATTTATATTCATAGTTTGACAGAGTCTTAGTACAATTTATAATAGTAAAACTCGCTAGGAGTATGTTGATATGGATCTATTTGAGACGAACCTCAGTCTCCAAGGATTTAAGACTAGAAGAGAAGAATAAACTTACAATTTCAATTGCATGCCTCAAAACCCATAAACGAAAGTTTAAATACAAATAATTAAGATGCGCAAATTGTAACATTCTAGGCAAATCACACATCGGTCGTGAACAGGAGAGAATTCGGTCTCATAAGTAACGATCAACCTCTTACATTACCAACGCGTTTTCGGCTTAGCTGGCTGTGGAGCACATGAAAACTCCACAGTTAAGCGTGCTTGGGTTGCATCAACTCAGGGATGGGTGACCTCTCTGGGAAGTTTTCACCTGGACAACCGAAGGCAAAACCGTGAGCTTCGAATGGGCAAAACGGACAATTTTGGAGGTAGACGGTGTCAGATGTTACACAAAATCTTCAAAATTTATCCAGTTCAAAGAAATAAACTCAACCATGAAAGCAAACCATAAATAAAGATTGCCTAAAATAAAAGCCTTCGTCTTCAATCACGTAACCAAAATCTTCTCCTTCAATCAAGCAATTTAGCTGGCAATTTGACAACTCGTTTGGGCTTTGGCTGCATGGGTTTTTTGATGAGCGGATTTTGCACGTACGGGTCAGCATGGAATGTATCATATGCTTTTAACGTTATAATTTTTTTTTTAATATTTATACATGGGAAAACGGATAGGTTCATGTCAGGAGAGAGGAAATGCATGATATACATTGCATTATCGATGCTCTTTGTGGCTTAATTTGCAAATAAAAAAATATTTAAGGGCATAATTTAAACACATTGAAAAGGTGGGGGCAATTTATTGTAGTATCATCTATCTATTATAATAAATCGAAGTTTCTAGTGACACATGGCGTGATTACAGAGCACCCCAACTTTGATTTTCCCGCCTCTCTCTCCTATTAAATACATCTCATATTAAATAATAATATTAAATATAAAATACTTTTTCTTTACATTTTTAAACTAAGAAACATTATACATTAAAAATATATTAATATTAAACAAGCACATTTTAAACATCCAACTTATTATAAAATATACAATTTTTAAAAATAGTATTTAAAAAAAATAAAGAAACAAACTTTAAAAAAATATTGTTTAAAAAAATAATATAACTATTTTATTACTACAATTATTAAATTATACAAAATTTTAGCCATATAGGGTTATGATTATATTTATTTCAAAGAAACCAGAGGGCATTTGTCCCAATGGTACCGAGGTGATGTTAAGGTGTCTCACCTTAAAATAAGTTGAGGGTTCAAGTCGTACAGTGAAAAAAAAGGTGAGGAAAAATTGTTATTCAAGAAAATTCATTAAACATTTTGTATAAAAAGGCCATGCGGTTCCGAACCTGCAACCATAAACCACAACGTTAAAGGATATTGCTGAACTAACTTGTTAATTGTCATGAAAACTCAGTCCAATGGTTAGGACTATCACCTTTCAATATGGAGATCAGGGGTTCGAATCCATCTGCAGGCAAGTTTGAAGGACACAAAGTGAAGGGTCAGCTTAAGGTTTATCCCAGGTTTGATTTTGATGGGGGGCAAATGTTTACTCATTCAATGGGATTCCTACGCATCAGTTGTTAATTTGTGGGGGCGAATGTTTACTCATTTGATGGGGTTCCTGCGCATCAGTTAATTTGTAGCGGTTTTCATCCAAAAGCTTGAAATCTTGAGCAAAATTAGAATGTCTACCTCAATCATAAACCAAACAATGTCTTTTAATTATATATATAATCATTTGAAAGATGAGACGTATGCATGAAAAGTATGTCCTCAGTACATTAAATCCGGTACATTAATGTTTATACTGGATTTCTCTATATTATATTTTTCCTAAATTGTATTGTTGTGATGTATTTTTTTTGTATATTTCTTTGTTTTCTTTTTAATTTTTTACTATATTACCTATATATTAAAAAAGGACGTGCTTATGAATAGTGAACTCTTGGAGTTATGAGGTTTGCCCGGTTTTATTTTTGTTGAAACATGAACGTTACCAGACAATTGAAACCACTCCGCCTGCCACTCCTAGATTCTATCTCCGGTCTTCCACGGCGACACGACTCTGCCAACACCAACGGTAGCGTCTAACCACCACCGCCGGAAACCACTCCACGGCGACACGACTCTGCCACCACCAACAGCAGCGTCTAACCATTACCGCCGGAAACCACTCCGCCTGTGACATCCTCTTCACAACCATTGCCGTCACCAATCAAACCCTTCCCTACCACAACAAACTGCTTCCGTTAGTCGCATCCTACGGAAGAGCGTGTCTACCACAACCCACCACCGGCTACTACCCAAGATCTTCACTATCACTAGAAACCCTAGTTACACTAAAAATTCAGAAAAATCTTTTACATATTTTAAAAATACAGTAAAACCTAAAACCAATAAAAAGAGAGAACAAATACTAAAAAGGAAAAAAAAAACTACTCAATAAAAACCTAAAGTGTATTGTAAAAACGAGTGTCTCTTGATGGTAAAACCTGAAAGCATACTCAATAGTAAAATTGAGTGTTAAAAAACATGGACACAAACTTAAATCTAAAATCAAAACATTTACGAAAAAGTCTAAAAGAAAAGTCAACATTAAGATAATAAAAAAATAATAATAATAAAAGCTATTTACAAACTATCATTACTATTGACTATCGTCGTAACTGTTGCTATAAACCAGTCAGGTGACAACTTACAAAATCACGATACAAAACACACATCAGGGAAGCCATATTACAACAAAAATAAGATGCAACAATCCTGTTTTCTTTCGAATATTAAAACCCGACTGTTGAGCTAGAGCTGGACCATAAATCATGTTGTGCTGTGTGACAGCCCATTGTGCCTGAGCAGTGGCTCGGGTGAGGGTTCCCGTCCACGGAATTCTACAAAAACCTGTCAGGGCCGTTTCTGAGAGATTAGGTGTCCTGTGCAAATGCTAAAAATAGTCCCCTATGTGTGCATGTGTGGTAATTAGTTTGCAACTAAATATGAAGTGAGTTTTGTTTTTTATGCGTTTGTTGAAAAATAAATTATTATATATAATATATACAAATTTTTTTAAAAAATTAGGCCCTTCTAAAAAATGGGCCCTATACGGTCCCACCTCCCGCACTTGCTCTAAAACCCCACTGGTTGTCGTCCAAGTGTCAAAAAAAATTAAGGGTTTGATAAAGCAGATGGACAATTGTTTTCTTGGTATTTAAAACAGGAGCCTTCTTTATCTTAAATGCACAAATTACACTTTTAAAAGAAAGAGGTTTAGTGATGAGCAAGCAAAATATGGCCTTTGAGATGCTGTAACTAAAGGTGCCGAAACTACTCAAATGAATACTGATTGTTAAATGTTTTGGGAACTATATTATTCACGGATCAACATATGAATTAACCAATGAATAAATGGTTCAACACTCAGTTTTTTAACTACGAATAAAATGATTCCTAAATATTTACTGATTTTTTGAACACACAGACATGTCAGAAGTTTGTATGGATGGCAAACTTGGATTATTTGAGAGTCTAGCTTTCACTATCAGATTGAAACAATTCAGTGGTTCAATCCAAATTTTTCGATCGGATAAAACACAAACGATCAATAACCAATACGAAGATTTTTATAATTTCGAAAAAGAACCAAGAAAAATATGTTTCCTGATAAAAAAAAAAGAAAGAAATGGTACTCAAATTGGGAATCCAAAAAACCACCCAAAACTGTCATTAGGCGGTTTCATATTTACAACAACAATAACCTTACCCAGTATATTCCTACTTTTCAGTAGGGTCTGGGGGGAAGGATATATACAAACCTTACCCTTATCACAATTGGGATAGAGAGGCTGCTCTGAAAGAGTCCCCGGCTCGAAGTTATCGTTTGAAGTTGATCATCCCAACGATTTTAACGTTATTTTCACAAAATAATTAAAATAACGTTAAAATTAGTGCACTTTTACTTTTGCCCCTTAAGGGCCCACACATATATACATTATATGCGTGCACCGCAAATGGGGCTTAGGCGGTTTCATATTTAATCGTATTCAAATTGAGAACCCAAATACCCCTTAGATCCCCTCCCAGGGGCGCTGCCCCAGGACCTCTATCAAGAGAGCATTGTCCTCTTGGAACCCCCATTACTTGAGGACAAAGTCCTCTAAGAGCCAACGAGCTTACCAAATGCCTTAAATCATAATGGATTCGAACAAGCATATACTCCACACCTCCTAGCTTGTTTAAATTCCATTATGATTACTTTGATCAATAAATTAATCCAATTATAATAAAATAACAAAACATATATGAAGTCTAAAAGATCAAACCGTTAACGGGTCTTTTCCACCTCCAAGTCCAAGAATAGTTTCATGAAACCTGTTCCCTGTCTCTCTGACAGCCTGTTGCAGAAACTAAAAAAAATGAAATCATCTGTAAACAAAAATATATTTGTGATTAAGAAATGTTAGATATTTTAGTGTAATTGGGGTTAATTTAATCGATCAATATGAATTATGAAATCATTAAACAAGTTGGGTGTGGGGTGCTCGCTTGTTTAATATTTTATAAATTCAATGGGGGTTCCAAGGGGGCAACGCCCCCTTGGCGGGGGTCCGGGGGCAGCGCCCCCGGTTAGCGGGGTCCAAGGGGCGGCAGCCTCTGGCTGGGGTTCAAGGGGCAGAGCCCTTGGCTAAGTTGTTATATTAAAAAATCAATAGAAAAATTGATTTTACGAATTTTACATTAAATTTGTTTTTTAAAACTTTTGTGTCGTTTTTGTGAAATATGAAAGTTGGAAAACTGCCTGGAGGCAGTTTCCAAATGCCTGCGCCCAGAAATTGATCGAATTCACAGACTGGTTTATTCACGAAATTCACAGCGAATTTCATACTTGTTCTTGAGAAAAATCGAATTTTATCCGATCAAATATTTGGGTGAACCGCAAATAGTTTGATCTGAAAGTGTGATCCACGACTTTCGATTTCATCCGGTGTTCGTGATTTCTGGAATTTCTCTACAAGAAATATCATAATTAAGAATCTTTCTCAGTGAAAAACAAAACATCATCTATATATATATGATAATCACATGATGCATCACTAGTTTATATATACCATGCATACTCATCCAACATGTCGAAATAATATAAAATTATGCAAACCATAGAAACGATGTCTATTGATGAACTTTAAATGACATTGATCGTTCGCGAGCAGAAGTTTTGAAAGCCAGAAAAAGAGGAAGAGCAAGTGGATGAAGAATGAAAAATTCGTATAATAGAAACCAAATGAAAATCAGAATGCAAACTATATTGAATTAGGAAAAAGATAGATCTCAAGGATCTACAGAGAAATAACAACCAAAATGGTCCTAGGGCTATGCCCTCCTCATGCTACTGCAATGAGTCTAACTGAAATATCTGAAAATTCATATTAATGTAACTCTTAATAACAAATATTTAAAAACAAAAAGAATAAAAGATAAATAACTAAATAATCAAATAAGATTAAGTGGTTTAAAAATTTAAAATAAGTTAAGTATATATGTGATAGAAATAATATACGTATGAAAAAAAAAGGAATTAAAACAAAATATAATAATAATAGCAATTTGTTAAAATAAATAAACAAAACATGTAATGATGGATAGTGACATAGTGTCTTAAAAGAACTACACATACAGACAAATTATATTCAAAAACTAATATAATAATACAAATAGGAGTCTGAATATTGTCTGCTTAAAACAAACGCTCGACCAGAGAAGAAAAGCAACGGACAAAGCGGCCGACGAGAAGGTTGGTCGGTCTGTATACCCGACATTGTGCCTCCAACCCCGACCACCCTGCCTCGACCTTGGTTTTAAATGGAGAACTCCACATCAAAGATCGAAAGACCCATCTCCTTTCCTCTCGGTTTCGTTAAGTTCTTCCGGCGACGAATTGCAGTTCCGGCGAGAAGAAACCATTACAAACCAAAAACCCACGTCACCACTTTCTTATCTTCACCACTTTAACACCCTCCACCGTCAAACAGGAGCGCAAAAACCACCAAATGACAATGTTCTCAATCCTCCAGTGATCGTTCGAGATTCCGACGAAGTGGTTCGCTGTGCTGCTCACAAAACTGACGCGACCGCTAGCCATCTCCATTGCATTTCATCCATCACCAGCCACTAGTAGCTACAAAATCACCCCGGCCATCGCGTAACCGCCGCTCTCCATATCGTTTATAAGGATACAAATTGTGCGACTGAGGTAACGTGACAAACTCTAACCATCGTTTAAGATCATTACAATTGGTGTAACAAAAAAAAAAAAAAAAAAAAATCAGAACGAGTGGCTGGAACAGGATTCCGGCGAAAAGGAGACGTGTTTTGAAGAAGATGACATATTCTAAAAGGTCAAAATATTTTAGGAACTACCTTATATAAAATTAATTGTGTTTGTCTTGGTGGTAAACATCTTTGCATTTTATCAAATGGTCTTGGCTTCTAAACCTATATCCAACGCTTTCTTTTAATTATTTTCCATCTTTATTTATTCATTACTGATAAATATCCCACCAAGAATTTGTTATTTTGATAACCATCCCATCAGGAACTTCTTTATAAATACAATTATTATTATTATTATTATTATTATTATTATTATTATTATTATTATTATTATTATTTATAAACATTAGTTGATGTATCCTCGTGTTAAATATTGTTAAAATTGTTAAATAAAGAATCATGATTAATCTTGCTCTTTGAATAAACAGAGTATATATTTAATTAGGTTGTTAGCAATATTAATGTTAAGAAAATATACATTTGTAAATGTTGTGGTATTTAAGTGATAAATGCCCATGTCATATATATATATATCGTCAAAATAAGAATTTTAACAAGTGAACTAATTAAAACAATGATAATAACAAAAATTAATTTATAATCCTAAACAATATTAAATATAAGTTGCAAAACATAAAACAAGGTATCGAGGGATCTATGAAACATATACAACCTACATGTTTAATATAAAATAAAAATATAATATCTCATGAGAAATATAATTCAATGTAGGTAGTTGCAAATATCTATAAACAAGTACCTCACAAAAACTGTTTTAGATCGCACAAAGGTACGGATTCTTACCCTCTCCTTTTTCGTTTCAGTATATGATTTGATTATTGGAACCCATTTGATTCTCACATACCTTTGGAATTCCTGAACGTCTTTGATATATCGATCTGTTTCATTTGTGTTGTCCGTTATAAATTTTCAAGTATTATTTATTATTGAATATATTTTGCTTACATGTGATATAATCGTTGGATTGAAATCATTATCACATGTTCTGATATTATCTTATGACTTGGTTTAACGCTTAGTGAGAAGCGTATCTGATATACATTGTTGAGTTACCACTTCCGTTCTTGTAATCTGTTACCCGAGCATGTCCCCACTTGCGGAGGTGACCGCAAGCACGTCATTGCGGCATCAATGACGTGGCACCAACCGTGGCGGTGAGCTGAGATCACGGCGTCTTCTTCGTACTTGTGAGGTACATGAGGCCATAAGAAGGCGTATGGACTGGTCCTAGGATATATTTGATTTCTGGTGGATGGATCTGTGTATGCCCACACTCCATTGCACGTTCGGTACATATGGTCTGCAACTCTATGTGCATGTCAGTAGTTATTTAAGATTCGGCTCAGGGTACATCCGTGTGATATGATTTATTTTATTGTCTTGCTTTACTTTATATCATATCATTTTGTCTTTTGTTATTATCGCATTCAATTATTTATTCTGTTACTTAAGCCTTTATCTGTACTGGGCATTCGGCTCATTCCGTTAATGTTTGTTCATAACAGGTTCACAGGTTACTCAGGGCGGGACGTGAGGAGAGAAAATCTAAGCTCTAGGTTTTTTGGACCGTGAAAGTATGTTAGGGGATTTTTGTAGCTTAGGCTAGTTCATCTAATACGGTCAATTGATCAATATGTAATTAATAATTTAACCTAGGGCTCTTAAACAGTTCTTTTGGGGATCTGTAATCCTATCATTTGCTTAATAGAAACCATGTCTTCTGCTTTGATTGTTGTAATAGTGACACGTCACCCCTATTTCGGGGTGGGGTGTTACACTAACAATCTAACAATAACTTTTTCTCCCTCACTCATGACTAAAGGTCCTTATTTATAAAAATAGAACTACACTTACCCCCCTCTACAATTACAAAATACTACTAATTAACACCCTAGGACATGATTTTATCAATACTCCCTCCATAAACCAAGACTTGTCCGCAAGGCTTGATAGGAGGCTCCACAAGCTTCTGAATAACTCCATCCGAATGAACAGTATCCCTACTCTCCAACTGAAAATGTAATCCCTCCGATGCATCGGATTCATCATCTCCAAGCAACAACACTCGAAGTTGACCCTCCGGGCACTTATGTGTTGGACTAAAGGATTGTCCAAACTTGTAACATAATCCTTTTTTGCGTCGTTCTTCCCACTCAGTACGCAAAAGCGATCGTACACCTCTATCTTTCTGAAACACCTGACTATGTTCCATGGAAAAACCTGCAGTTGATTTGGGAAAAAAAACTGGTCTGGATCTGGAATGCTCGGTACCAACAACTGGAGTATGTTCAGCCGATTTAGAAAACCCAACAGCCTTGGTCTCAACAGACCCCAAAGAAGTAAACCCTGCAGTTGACGAATGCCCCGCATGATTAAGATACCTAAAACGTGAAAGGGATACATTACCGGCAACGAAATCTGGTCGAAGCATCCCTTCGACATCCTTGGCCAAATACGTGGCATCCAATTGTGAAGCCGGACGATGTAAACGTACCCATTTCTTCACATCCTCCTTCAAACCTGCTATGAAATATCCTAGTGCTTGGGATTCTGGTAAACGAGGAACCAAGGATAGCAAATACTCAAAATCATCAATATATTCATGAACAGATTGTTGAATTGTAGCTAATTGTTCATATGGATTGTGGATCTCTAACCCACTAAACCTCTGAAGTAATTCCGATTGAAAATCTACCCATGACGACTCACGTACCTGAGTAATGATTGTGAACCAATGTTGCGCTACCCCAACCATGCTCAATTGAGCCAAGCGAATGCACAATTTATCAGGAGTTTTGTTGATGTAAAAATAGAGATTCGCTTTTTGAATCCACCCCTCAGGGTCAAATCAACTAAATTCTGACAGTTTCACCTTCTTTACAGCCCATGGGAGTCCCGTAGGTGTCGAATTTGGATCTGGTCCTCCGCCTGCACCGTAGAAAATCCCACCAGAGGAGCCCGAAGTGTCCACTAGTTGTTTCTCCTGACTTTTCATCCATGCCAAAACCACCTTACGAAATTCAATAGATTCGTTGCGATCATCAGTGAGAATTGAAAGTGACGATCGGATGTCTGCAACATCCTGTTGAAGCTGATTGATCTGCTGCTCATGGAGATCTAATCGAGAATTTTGATTCACCATAATTGAATGAATGATCCATAAAACGTGAACGGCAGATAAGAAGGCAGAGATGATCGTGATTTGCAATAAGCGAATTGAAGCAATTCAAAAACGGAAAAAATGAAATTGATATTTAAGAAATCTGAAATTAATAGGACGACCAATTTGGAAAATCAATGGAGAATCGGCAAAAATTTGTGACGACGACGATGAGGAGACGACTGGAATCAAACCAGAAATTGCTAAGATGACATTGAAACTGGAAATACCTGAAATCGACGGTTAATTTGACGATGAATCTGGAAAATCAATCGACGATTGTCTGGAATTGGAGAACCACGACGACGATGAGATCCCTTGAAGATGAAATCGAAAGTGAATTGTAGGTGGAGAACGGGCAGGTCGGACCAATGATGAAGAATGAAAAATTCGTATAATAGAAACCAAATGAAAATCAGAATGCAAACTATATTGAATTAGGAAAAAGTTGATCTCAAGGATCTACAGAGAAAAAACAACCAAAATGGTCCCAGGGCTATGCCCTCCTCATGCTACTGCAATGAGTCTAACAATCTAACAATAACTTTTTCTCCCCTCACTCATAAGACTAAAGGTTCTTATTTATAAAAATAGAACTACACTTACCCCCTCCACAATTACAAAATACTACTAATTAACACCCTAGGACATGATTTCTATCACAAGTCTTCAAAGTAGAACAAGGTGATGCCTCTGGTACTCGGGGTCGTGGAAGAGGTCGTGGTAGTCAATCTTTCAATTGAGGCATGGTGGAATGTTTTAGGTGTCACAAGTTGGGGCATTATTCATATGAATGCCCAAGCACCAAGGAGGCCAATTATGCCAGTTTTGAAGAGGAGGAAGAAGTAATGCTGATGACTCGAATCGACAACAGTGACGACAGGGAATCTTAGTTGTCCTCAAAGGTTAGTGTTTTTATGGCACCAATGGGTGAAAATTCTAATAATCGCTTATGGTTTTTGGGCTCGGGTTGTTCAAACCACATGTGTGCCTGTGGTGATAAAGTTTCTAAATATTGATGAGAGCTATTCTCATACTGTTAAGTTGTGGAATAATACACGAATGAAAGTGGGTGGAAAAGGGAAAGTCAAACTCAATTTTGATGGGGTGATATATACTGTGAATGATTATTATATTCCTGAGCTTAAAAACAATTTATTAAGCATTGGCCAATTGCAAGAAAAGGACTCGACTTTTGTAGTCAAAGGAGGAGTTTGCAAGATCTATCACTCAAAGAGAGGGTTGTTGTTTGAAAGTGCTAGAATTGATATCATATGATTGCTTGATTTCATTCATCATCAACAGGTTACATTTATAGAGATGCATACCCACGAATGTATGCTCAATTGTAGGAACTACCTGTTGACTAACATTATTATAATATATCTATACTTGAGATATATTCATACAATATGACCTAGTCTAAGATACCCCCGCAGTCGAAACGGGAAAGGATTGAATGTTGAGACTGGTTCTGAAGTCATCAAAGAGAATTCTGGGAAGTCCTTTTGTGAATATATCCGCAATCTGGTATCGTGAAGGAATGTGGAACACTTTGATGTGGCCGCGCTGCACCTTTTCGCGTACGAAGTGTATATCCAATTCAATGTGTTTGGTACGTTGGTGAAGAACTGGATTAGCGGTTAAGTATATGGCGCTGATATTGTCACAGTAGACAATGGAAGCCTTGTTGTGCGGATGATGAAGTTCGAGAAGCAAGTTGCGGATCCAGCATAGCTCAGCTACTGTTTAGAAACTCCTCGGTATTCAGCCTCCGCGCTTGAGCGTGAGATGGTGGACTGTCTCTTTGAGGACCAGGAAACAAGATTATCCCCCAGATAGATGCAGTAGCCTGAGGTGGAGCGACGGGTATCTGGACAACCCGCCCAATCGGCATCAGTGTAAGCGACCAGGGAAGAGGCTGAAGATTTGTGTATTTGCAGACCAAAGGAGAGTGTACCCTGAACATAGCGAAGAATGCGTTTCAAGGCCTGTTGATGTGAGGTGCGAGGTGCATGCATGTACATGCAGACCTGTTGGACCGCATATGTGAGATCTGGTCTAGTAAAAGTGAGGTATTGTAGGGCCCCAACAAGCTGGCGGAAAGAAGTGGGATCTGGAAGGAGGTCTCCGGTGAGTTCCCCAAGTTTTCCGGAGGTGTCAACTGGTGTGGACACTGGTTTGCAGTCAGACATGCCGGCACGATGTAAGATGTCTTTGGCGTATTTTTGTTGAGAGAGATGGAGGCCTGAAGAGGATGTGGAGACAGAGATGCCTAGGAAAAAGCTAAGGGGACCAAGGTCTTTCATAGCAAATTCGTTTGAGAGATGGTGCATGAGGGATTTGTGGAGGGAGTGGGAGGAGGTCGTGAGGATGATATCATCCACATAGAGGAGAAGGTAGGCAGTGTCGGAGCCATGGCGATATATGAAGAGCGAGTGATCGATTGGCTGTGCTGAAAACCCAAGGTTAGAACAAAGTCTGTAAACCTTTGGAACCAGGCTCTAGGGCCTGTTTGAGGCCGTATAAGGAGCGTTTAAGATGACACACATGGTCTGGAAAACAATGGTCGCGAAACCCAGCTGGTTGGTGCATAAACACTGTTTCAGATAGGTGACCGTGGAGGAAAGCGTTTTTGACATCGAGTTGGTGGATGGGCCAAGATTGGGAGACGGCGATGCTAAGTACAGCGCGGATCGTTGCAGGCTTGACAACAGGGCTGAACGTGTCACCGCAATCGATGCCGACCTGTTGAGATCGGCCATCGCAAACAAGTCGGGCCTTGTAACGTTCGAGGCTCCCGTCGGCTTTGGTTTTATGTTTGAAGATCCACATGCACCGAATAACATTCATTTGCAGGGTGCGAGGGACAAGGACCCAGGTTTGGTTGTCAACCAAGGCGTTATATTCGTCGACCATGGCTGCTTTCCAAATCGGAGTGGAGAGAGCCTGTGAGAGGTTGGATGGAAGGGGTGTGATAGGAGCTGGAGTTGATGTGGCAAGCAAGGTGGAGGCTGATTTGCTTCGGGTTTGTATAGGGTGTGAGGGGGGTGGCTGTTTAGAGGTTGAAGTGGTGGGTGTGGGAGGTGATGTGGATTTGGGGCGACGGGAGTATGTGTGTATGATAGGTGGTGACGGGGTAGGGGGTTGTAGAGGTTTGGGAAGACCATATAATGGGATGTGGATCAAGTGTAGAAACTGGTAAGAAGGGGATGGGTTGGAGTTTTGGAAAGGGTATGTAGATTCGTCGAATACGACATGTCTGGAGGTTAAGATTTTGGAAGAAGAAAGGTCCAAACAGGTGTAGCCCTGATGGTTGGGGGGATACCCGAGGAAGACACATGGGGAGGAGCGGTCTTGGAGTTTGTTGATTGTGTGATTGGGTTTGAGAGGAAAACACAAGCAGCCAAAGGTCCGGAGATGGGAATATGTGGGTTGTTTATTGTAGAGGATGGTGGTGGGGGTGTGAAAGCAAAGGAGTTTGCTAGGAAGAATGTTTAGGAGGTAAGTGGAAGTTTGTAGGGCATAGTGCCAGAATTTTAGTGGGACTGAAGAGTGGGAGAGTAAAGTGCGAATTATGTTGTTAATTGAACGAATTTTTCGTTCGGATTTTCCATTTTGGGAGGAGGTGTGGGGGCAAGAGAAGCGGAAGAGAATGCCATTGGATTTGCAGAAGGTATGAAATTGGGAGTTATTGTATTCAGTACCGTTGTCGCATTGCAGGGTTTTAATGGATTTGTCAAATTGGGTCTGAATAAGTTTGTAAAAGTTAAAAAAAGTGGGGAAGGCTTGAGACTTATGGGACAAGGGGAATGTCCAAAGGTAGTTGGTATAATCGTCGAGAAACAATATGTGATATCGGTGGCCATTGGAGGAGGGGACCGGTGAGTGTAACAACACCAAACAAGCTGCCATGAGTTCATAAAATAATAACACCCGAATAAACGAGTAGAATTGAGGACTACGAAAGGGAAACTAAAAAGATGTGATTTTGACTGGTTTTCATTTAAATGAAATATGGACATTTACTAATGGGTCCATAAAATTTAATCAAATGGGTTTAATGTGGAAAAGCCCACAAAAAGACCTGGTCCAATTATTAGATAAAAAGGGGCTACCCTTTTCTTCTTGTTCTTCACGATCACACCAAATTGTATCAGCTCTCTCTCTCTATGTTTGAAGTGCACAGCTCATGCCTCTAATACACTGCAAATCAGTCCTTAAATCGTCCAAAGTGCTCCAAAATCATCTCCATCACAAGAGGTAAGTCTCCAAAACAAGCCCTAGTTTTCTTTTTTTTTTTTCTTTCCTTCTTGGCTCAACTCCGATTGAGAGGTGTGGGTTTTCGAAATTTTGCAGATTTTAGGAAGATTAAGGGCTGTTGAAGACACCTTTCATCATTTGCAAACTCCTAAGAAGGTTAGATCATGCATGCATGTCATTTTCATGAAGTATGTTTAGTCACGTTCATTAAAGTCAAAACAAGACCTGCTATAAGCTGTTATATGGCTGAAATAATGGTTGTAATCAGCCCTAAACTTGTTTTATTTGGAATAATTATGGCATAAATTAAATTGAACTTTGGGCGGGTCAATAAGAATGTAACAAGGCATTTACAGGGCTAATACAGGGCTGTAACTAGCCTGAAATCAGTTTAATCTGGATGATTTAATGGATTGAATTAAGTTGAAATTTGGACAGGTCAATAAGGTTATAACAAGGTTGTTACAGTGCTAGTACAGGGCTGTTATAGAGCTAGAATCAGCCCTAAACCATGTTAATTTGGAAGATTTAATAGCTTGAATTAAATTGCAATTTGACTGGGTCAACGAGGTTGTAACCAAGCTGATAGAGGGCCGATATATGGCTGTTACAGAGCTGTAATCAGCCCTAAACCAGTTTGATTTGAATGATTTAATGGCTTCAATTAAGTTGCAATTTGGGCGGGACAACAAGTTTGTAACAAGGCAAAAACATGGCTGTTATAGGGCTGTCACGGGGCTGTTATAGAGCTGAAATGTAGTGGTAATCTGCCCTAAACGTGCTGCTAGTCGCAAGGATTAATGGTTGTTAATAAGTTATAACTTGGGCAGATCAACATAGTTGTAACAAAGCCAAAATAGGGCTGTTACAACACTGTCTCAAGGCTGAATTGCAGCTGTATTCAGCCCTAAATGAGCTGCTAGTTGCTAGAATTAATGGTTGTTAATAAGTTGTAATTTGAACGGGTCAACAAGGTTGTAACAAAGCTAAAACATGGTTGTTACAAGGCTGTCCCTGGGCTGAACTGCAGCTGTAATCAGCCCTAAACAAGCTGGCAGTCGCAAGGATTAGCGGTTTTCTATAAGTTGTTACTTGGACATGTTAAAAAGATAATATTGGGGCAGAATAGAGTTTAAAAACATGGCTGAAATTAGCCTAATATAGGCTGTAAATTAAGAGAAAAAGTGAACCATAACAAGTATAAAAATTAGCTAAAATGAAGGAGAAACACGTGGTTGTTTTGACACAAAGGTCAACGACCCGTTCTAATAAAAAGTATAAGATAGAACATCTTAAAATATTTAATTATTTCGTAACGATATTGACTTAAAAATGATGAAATAGGTTGAAGGACCTGTTACTAAAGAAACCAAGAGAGCAAGGAAATAAATTACCAAACACGCAAGGTGAGTCGTGGTACCCCTTTTCCTTGTTTTGTTTTTAAATACTTTGGGGCTGCATAAGAGTCGTATTTTTTTATTTTATTAATGCTTTAAGATAAGTTCATGATATTACATCTTTATTTTAGTTTAATGAACCTTAAGTTACGTTTTGGTCTTGGAATTTTTGTAATTATAACATTTATAGTCTCTTGTAATATATTGTCGATTGATTATATTTTTTTTTTATGAATGTGAGTATGGAAGTACGACTTTACTAAGTGGTTCGTCCGGTATCGTGCGATGCTACATACTCAGGTAAATCATTAAGGATAGCATAACCTCGGGATGAGTGCGCATTTAGTCGGTACCGATTATTGTAGGGAAACCTAAGCTGGGAAGCGGTGTCGCGATCCGAGATTGAGGCCCGGCGGCTCCAGGCTGCGCATCCAGCTTGTAGACTGTAGGGTTAGAGTCCCTACAGTAGAGTTGATTTACTAGTCCCATAAGTATGAGTAAATAAGTTCTAAATTATTATTTCTTGCTTTTCTTGTGAATTTCATATTATGATTGTGTTTCTCTACTATGACTCACCAGCAAATCAATTGCTGAAACCGATTTAACTCGTATGCAGATAACAAGTGCAGGTCATTGGATGGGATTGATAAGTTGGAAGCATATTTTTTGTTTATTTTTTTTTGATACTAGAAGTTGTATTATGGACAAGTAATCGTGTGGTAGTGTTTTGGATTTGACATCTTGAACATAACCTGGAAGCTTGTGTATGCTGTTAATTGGATGGAGTAGTAGTTTAAATATTAACAATTAGATTTAAAAGACTGAAAATTTAATCTCTGTAAGATTTATAAAATACGTATGAATGTCTTGTACAAAAGTTTAAAATGGTTGTATTTTTTTTAGCTAATTAGGATTTGTGGCCTTGGGATGCATGAGTGTTGTGTTGCAAATATGTCATGTAATGTATTTCAGCAGCAACGCTAGATCAACAGGTGATGCCGTTGAGGGGTGTCACAGTGAGGTCCAAAGGTCACTGTGTATAATATCAAAAGCTGAGTTTGTAACAGAAGTAGAATGATGAAAAGGAAATTTTATTTGCTTGCCAAAAATACAAGGTTGACATAAAGAAATAGAAGACTTAAACAAAGAACAATCAATAAGTTTATTATTTCTAAGACTATGGAGGAGATCCGAGCCGGGGTGCCCTAGTCGGCGATGCCATAAGTCTTGAGTGAGAGCTGCAAAGGTGTGAGGTGACTGGACTGGTGTGCTTGACTGGAGCTGGAGAGGGTAGAGTGGTCCGGAGCTGTTACATCGGAGTATAGGTATCCGTGTATGAAGGTCCTTCACAAGAAAACCAAATTTATCAAACTCAAGAGAAACATTATTATCAGTAACAAATTTGCGTACAGAAAGTAAGTTTGTAATGAGATTGGGTGAGTAAAGAATGTTTTTGAGATGAAGGGGGGGGGGGGGAGGGGAAGGAGTGGGGGAGAGTTGTGTTGCCAGTTCCCTGAATTGGAATTTGGCCCCCATTGCCAACCGTGATGTGGTGGGCAGAAGAAGTTGGGGAGTAGGAGATATTACTTGGGTCATTGGTCATATGGGAGGAGGCTCCGGAGTCGAGGTACCAGTTGGTGTCGGGCCCATTGAGAGTCATGGCTTGGAGGGCTTGTTCGATATCAGTGGGCTGAGAGGGCGACTCAGAGGCTGCATAATGGGAATGGTTAGGGCGGGGGCCCAGAATGCCTGGGGCTGGAGTGGGAGGTCGAGGATTGTGGGAACGTGGGGTGGTGGGATAGGGGCAGGGTGGTACTGTCCAGGGTGGTTGGGACCAGCCCCAAGGAGGTGTGGAGGTGTGCCAGGGTGAAGGTGATGTTGGGTAAGTGTTCCAGTTTGAAGTGGAGCCACGATATCCTCTACCACGACCGGAGAGGCGGCCACGACCACGGCCTCGGCCCTGGTAAGACCCTCGGCCACGGCTTGGGTATGGTTCAGCTTGTTGGGGTGATGGTGTAGGGGAAGCAGGTGTAGGGGTGTTGGTGGTGGCAACCATGGCAGGGGGGGTTGTTGGTGTGATTTGCGGGTTTCTTCTAAGATCAGTTTGGACCGTGCTTCATAAAAATCAGGCAAGGGAACGGTTTGTTGGAGAAGCATGCCAACACCATCAAACTCTGTATTGAGACCTGAGATAAGTTGGAGAACCAGGCGGTCATTGGAGACGGGGGAGCCAACATTGGCTAGTTGATCGGCTAACACCTTAAGTTTTTGGCAGTAGGAGGTGACATTGGAGAAGTTTTCTAGGCGTGTGGAATGGAACTGTTGTTCAAGGTATATGGCTCGGGTGTTGTGGTTGTCATGGAAGATGTTTGCCAAAGCGGTCCAAGCTTGGGCCGTAGTGGAGTCAGGGGTGAGGATGGTGTGGAGTAGGTTAGTGGAGTAGGTCAGAGGATATCGTACTGTATATCCATTGTAATACAATGGCATCAACACGGTTCCAAAGTTTGGGATCAGGAGGGGTGGTAGAGGGTTTGTCACCGGTGGCAGGAATAGATGGGTTCGGGGGTAGGTTTTTGGTTGGGAGGTATGATGTGATCGATGACCTCAAACGCTCGGCAGTGAATTTTGAATAGTTCTGCCCACGAGGTATATTGACTGCTTTCCATCTCCAGTTTTACGGGGATGAAGTTGTGAATGTTTGTGACGGTGATAGCCGGGTGAAGTTTTTCCATGGTGGCTATCGGCTGCGGCAGGATGAAGATGATCAGAAGTTAGGGTTTTTCAGCGGAAACGGCGCAGTGGGTATTATGTGGTGGATCAGAGGCTGCTCTGATACCATGCTAGAATTGATATCATATGATTGCTTGATTTCATTCATCATCAATAGGTTACATTTATAGAGATGCATACCCACGAATGTATGCTCAATTGTAGGAACTACCTGTTGACTAACATTATTATAATGTATCTATACTTGATATATCTATACAATATGACCTAGTCTAAGAGAAAGTTTCATGACAAATAATAGGATGTTTCCCTTATTTGAGCAAGTGAAAGAGCGTGGGACAAGTACTTCCCATACACATGATAATCATTGTGAAGTTGCAAAAAAGACCCAAGGAAAGCAAATTGAAGGAAGTCCGTATTCTAGTGACAGTGACTTCTCAAAGTTTTGGCATGAGAGGTATAGCCATATTAGTATCACAAGCATGGAGATTCTACAACAAAAGGATATGGTTATTGGTATGCCCTCCTTCACTATTAATTTATTAAAGATGTTATTCCAAAGGAGAGCAGTAGGAGAGCCAAAGATGTTTTGGAACTTGTTCATTAAGACATATGTGGGCCAATCAAACCTACAACTCACAGGGAAGAGATATATTCTCAGTTTCATCGATGATTCCAGCAGGAAGTCTTGGATTATTGCTGAAAGAAAAATCGGAGGCTTTTGAAAGTTTTTAAAACTTTAAAGAGCAAGGTGAAGACAGAGACCGGAAAGAAAGTTAAGGGTCTTCGCACAGATAGGGGTGGTGAGTATCTGTCCAAAGATTTCAAAACCTTTTGCTTAGAGCAAGGTATTAATCGGCAGTTGACTACAAGTTTTACTCGCCAACAAAATGGGGTTGTCGAGAGGAAAACTCAAACTGTTATGATATGGTAGTCACACTGCTAGCTGCCGGAGCTACTACATTCTCAACATGTGTCCAAAGAAAGCACTTAAAGAGATGACGCCACAAGAAGCCTAGCGTGGAGAAAAACCTATCGTTGAGCATCTAAAAGGTTTGAGGCTATTTGGGTCATGTTCACATTCCAAAAGAGAAACGAACCAAGCTTGACAATAAGAACATGGTTTGTATACAAAATGGAATGAGTGAAGAATCTAAGGCATACAGATTGATTGACCCATTGAGTATGAAGGTTTTTGTAAGCAAAGATGTGATCTTCCAAGAAGATAATGGATGGGGTTGGAGTCAAGACAGGAGAAAGGATATGTTCAAACACTGACTTGGGTTAATTGTGAAGAGTTTCAAAAGGATTCAGAAGTTCCCACTTATGAGCGTGTTGAAACCAAAAATGCAAATGATCTAACTATGGTGGCTGTATCAAGAATGGCAAGAGAAAGGGAGGGCAGACAACGAAAAACATCCGGTTACTTGCAAGATTATTACACTGTAGAAGATGAACTAAATGTAGTTGAGGTATCTTGTCTTGAACCAACTTCTTATGAGGAAGCTACAGAAGACAAGTGGAAGAAGTCTATGAATATGGAAATAGAGGCCATTGAAAGACACAATACATGGAGTCTTGTGGATCTGCCCAAAGGTGCGAAATGCATTGGAGTTAAGTGGGTATTTAAAACAAAATTCAATGAACGAGGAGAAGTTGAGAAGTATAAAGCAAGGTTGTGGCGGCTAAAGGGTGTAGTCAAGAATATGGCATAGAGTATATGAAAGTGTATTCTCCGGTGGCAAGGATGGATACAATTCGTTTTATGATAGCTTTGGCAGCTCAACGAGGTTGGAAAATATGGCAGATAAATGTTAAATCAGCGTTTTTCTATTCTAGAGGAGGAGGTTTATGTGAAGCAACCACAAGGTTATGAAGTAAAGAATGAAGAACAGAAAGTGTACAAACACTGTAAAGCTTTGTACGGGCTAAAACAAGCACCAAGAGCATGGTTTAGCCGAATTGAAGCCTATTTCATAAAGGAAGGTTTCCAAAGGAGTAATGCTGAGCATACTTTATTTATTAAGAAAAATCAGAAAGGTAACATTTTACTTGTAAATGTATACGTGGATGATTATACAGGAGACAATTTATCTATGTTGGAAGTTTTCAAGTGCTCGATAAAGGGTGAGTTCGAGATTATGGGTCTTGGAAGAATGAGATTCTTCTTGGGTATTGAAGTTTTGCAAACTAAAGATGGAATTCATATTTCTCAGAAGAAGTATGCTGTGGAGTTGATGAAAAGGTTTAAAATGGAAAAATGCAATCCTGTACTTTGTCCAATAGTACCTGGTTGCAAGTTGAGATATGATGAAGGGAAGAGAATGTATGAGACATTGTTCAAACATGAAATTGGAAGTCTGATATATTTTACTACTATTCATCCAGATATACAGTATGTAGTTGGATTCATCAGTCGATACATGTCAAGTCCAACTGAAGTTCATTATGAAGCTGCAAAGAAGGTTCTAAGGTATTTGAAAGGTACTTTGGATTATGGTGTTTGGTCCAGCATGGATGAAAAGGGGTTTTGGAAGTGTATATAGATAGTGATTTTGGAGGAGATGTTGAAGATCAAAAGAGTACTTCCAGTTATGTGGTTTTATGGAATGGAGGAGTTGTGGCCTGGTCATCGAAAAAACAAATGATAGTGACTTTGTCTTCAACAGAAGTAGAACATGAGGCAGCTACGGTTTGTGCTTGTCAAATTTTATGGATGAGAAGCATATTAGAAGATTTTGGTATAAAGATTGAAGGTGCAACAGTGATGAAGTGTGATAATTCTTCTACGATCAAGTTGTCAAAAAACAACGTTTTTCATGGAAGATGCAAACATATATTGGTATATGCTATCATTTCCTTCGAGATCTTGTGAAAGATGGAGTAATTGTGCTGGAAGATTGTACAATCGAGGACAGAGCCAGCCCCGAGAATCAAAAAATATTCTGGGCCTGGAGCGAGAAAAAAAACGGGCCCTTTAATAGGCGGCCCTATGAATTAAAGTGACCAAGACGAACCGGAAAAAAAGACCCTCTAGCGAATTTAAATATTAAATTAGGGGTGCCCAAGAAAACCGAAAACTGAACCGTATTCGTAACTGAAAAACGAACTGCATTCGTAACTGAAAAAACCGAACCGTGTTCGTAACTGAAAAAACCGAACCGAATTTTGAACTCGGTTTTCGTTTTGGTTCCTCCCTCCGAATTCCAAATTCGGTTTTCGGTTCAGTTTCTAACTGTATCCGAATTTCGGTTTTTTGTTCGGTTATCGTTCCAATTCGTTTTGAATTCGGTTTGTTTGGTTAACCGATTAAACCGAATTCAGATTTAAATTTATTATCTTATTATAATATATGAGCTTGAATTCGGTTTATTTAGATCGGTTTATTATGGTTTTAACCGGTTTATTTGGTTTTTAATTGGTTTGTTCGGTTTTAACTGAAACCGAACCAAATCTCAAATTCGGCTCGGTTTTTGGATAAGGAAAAAAATGAAAACCATCTAAACGGAAACAAATAAACCATTAACCGGTTCTCTATATATACATATATATCAAAATTTTGTGCCTCCTAAAAAAATTTGGCCCGGGACAAAGGTCGGGTTTTCCCCTTCCCGACCGCTCATGCACCATTTTAAACATTGATGTTATATATTTCTTATATAATTTTTTGTATATATATATATAATTTTTTTAAAAAGTTCGAGCCCCCTAAATTGTCGGGCCCAGGGAGGTCGCCCACCCCACCCCTCCCCATGGCCGGCCTCGATTGAGGATCAAGTTGCTGATATCTTGACCAAGCCTTTGAAGAGGGAAACTTTTATGGCTCCGAGGAAAAAACTTGGTGTTTGTTAGGTCAAAGACAAACTAGTTGAGTAACTCAATCTAGTTTGAGGAAGGGAATGAAGGACGACAGATAATGTGCGGCATGTGCATGGGAACGTGTTGCATGTGCAAGTGAACGTTGGAACTTGGAAGCTGCTTGTTTGAGTCTTAGTTGTTCGTTTATTTGTTTACCAAGTCTTGTGATTTGTTTCCAGTTTTATAGAATGGTTTGTTTATTTCTGTTATGTAATTTTGCTATTTAAGCAAGCATTTGGTTTAATGAAGATGATTAGTTTCGGTGAGTAGATACCAGTGTTTGTTTACAAAAACATACCTTTTCATCATGTAATCCCGCATCCTCAAATGCAGAGAAAGCATCAGCAGAGAGCACTTCTGCCCACTGTAGGAATTAAGTTCATCAATCAGAAATAAACAAATTAATTTGGTGAAAAATAATAACTTCCTGATAATTTAGGCCATAAAAAATACCTTATAACTGTAATATCCAGCAGCATATGCACCTGTTGATGCCAGACCGCATCAAATGAGAAGGTGATAAGGATGGGAAGTTATAACCAAAAGAAATAATCTGATAACAAATTAACGTAGCTAAAAATGATGTAAATATATAACCAACCTGCAAAAATATGGATAAAACTGCAAAGAAACCGGTCCTCCGGAAGTGGAGGAATTACTTCTGTTTTTTCACTAACCCTTCGATCTACATCAAAGATTGATTCAAACCACCGGGAACATACTTGCTATGCAAATCCAGGTCAACAGTTGCAAGTTTTATCTACAATACAGTATAAGAATCAACTATCATTTCTACTTTTCTTGGTGACCATGATAACTAGTTAACGCATGGGCACACCAATACCCTGCTAACGAGTAGGACCAGGTGAAGTGCAACTTATGACGCACAGGTGACCTTGAAACAGTTAAGGAATTCTGTAAGCTATAAATACGACTTTGTTGAAGAAACCACATCCAAGACTCACCAATAAGGGCAACTTTTTATTTAGGTAAGGTATTAATCAATATTAGACAGCTTTAGTAT
>SZYD01000572.1:0-25790 GCA_009363875.1 Mikania micrantha
CCAGATTCTCGATCAAATCTCTTCACATATTTCTAAATTCTCGCACAATTTGTACAACTTTCCAATTCTCACACAATTATCATAAATGATATTCTAATCCATTGTAGTCAATTTTTTATTTATTATTATTTTTTTTTGTTTTTTTTTGTTTTTTAAGTAACCAACCATTAAGCTAGAAGCTCTTGGTTTATTATTTTTTTGTTACAAAATTACTTTTTTAATTTATTTATCTATTCACATTATTGTTACCTTTGTTCTTTTCAAAATTACCCGAGCACAGACCGAACTACCGAAGAGTTAACTAATATACGAACATTGTACAATAAATAGTACTCTAACCATTGTTCATAAATCCTAAGACAATTAAAGAAGGGTTGAGAAACAACACACACTTTTTTTTTATTTTTAATATTAAAAAAGATTTAAAAATATACATAAGTAAAAAGTATAAGTACGTGTGTATGATATGATTGATTTAAGGGAAAATTCCATAATATGGCCTCTTTGACCATATTATTTCCAAGAATGTCCAAATATTCATCCACATGATGGGCGCTGCCCGTGTTCTCGACCAATTACTAATCGCCACGTGGCCTTCATAGGCGCCCACGCCCATAGAAAAATTCCAACGCCCGTAAAAAAAACATCCGGTCACGGGCGCCAGGCCCACTCTGACACTAGTGTAATGGGCGTCCCGCCCATAATCATTTTTTTGTGGGCGTAATGAAGACTCTGAACTGAACCACCATTATGGGCGTCCGAACCTAGCTATGGGCGTCCGAACCTAGCTACGGGCGTCCCGAACCTAGCTACGGGCGTCCCGCCCTTTTTTTTGAAATTTTAAGCGGGAACACACTATGGGCGTCCTGCCCATGATGGGGGTTTCTCTATGGGCGTCGCGCCTATGAGCTTGATTTAAAAAAAAAATTTAATTTTTGCTCTATATTTCTCTATGGGCGTCCCGCCCATGATGAGGGGACGGATATAGGCGCCGCGCCCATATACTAAAAATTAAAAAAATAAATAATTTTTTTGCCTTGTACCTAGCTATGGGCGCCTATGATGGAATAAAAAATTAAAATTTTGCCTTAGCTATAGGCGTCCCGCCCATAATGGGGGACGGATATGGGCGTCCGACTTTTTTAAAAACTTAAAAAAAAACCATTATTGTTAAACTTTTTCACACTCATCAAACAGTATTACTTAAAAATTTCGTATTTTTACCCCGTTTAATATATGGAGTTTACCGTTGTAGTTTGTATGGGTGGTAACTGGGAACATAAGGATGGTCTATACGATTATGTTCCAGTTGATTGTATTCGTCGTGCTCTATATTTTTCTTCTAAAATCAGTTATGGTGAGCTGATTGATTTGATTTCAGTTCGTTTTGGTATTCAAGATATAAGACGCTTATCTTATAAGTTTTCAACATATGTGTATCCCGTTGACATATACGATGACAACTATGTCTGTGTTTTTAAAGATTATGGAGAAAAATCATACAGACATATGTTATATTTATGTTGTTGACTCTTTTACGATTCGTCTACCTCGTCAAAAAAAAAGACTCATCACATAGGTCTAATTCTAAAAAAAAAAGATGTTGTTCCGGATTTAAACATTCCATTTAACAATATGAATGTTTTTAGCCATGAGCCTAATAATTTTGACATAAACAACCAATATATTGATAACAACGAAACCTTTCAAAATTACGAAACAAACATTTCTAATGTTTTATTATCATCATCTACACATCCAATTGTTAACAAAGTTTTTAAAGATAAAGAAGAATTAAAGTTAGAAGTATCAATGATGGCTTTAAATGAGTGTTTTGAATTCAAAGTGCAAAAGTCATCAAAAGAAAGGCTTGTTGTGAAATGTTGTGGTGATAACTGTGAGTGGGTATTAAGAGCTTCTACTTATAAGGATACTAATGCTTTTCATGTGACTTCTTTTAAAAACGAGCACACATGTTCAAGAACGTAGACGTATCCTAATATTAGAAATGTAAATAAAAAAGTTATCGACCATATCATAAAAGATCAACTTACCGACTGTGGACGTGTTTATCGGGGAAAAGAAATCGTGAAGGACATAAATCAAAGGTTTAAGATAAATATATCTTACAAACAGGCATGGCGAGAAAAACATTATGCGGAACAGCTTTTGTCCGGATCAGCCGAGGAGGCTTTTGTCAAACTCCCTGCATACTGTCACAATCTTGAGTTAGCTAACCCTGGAACAATTACTCACATTCTGAGGACGAGTTTAACCGTTTTGAAATGGTTTTTATTGCTATTGATGCAGCTGTAAGTTATTTATTTTGAAGATATAATCGGTTCACTTACAGAAAAATTAGATATTTTATTTTTAAATTATTTGCAGGTCAGAAGTTTTGTTAATTGTATGCGGCCTATCATAATAATAGACGCGGCACATCTGAAATGTACTTTTAAAGGCACCATGTTTCTTGCAGTCGGTATGGACGAAAATTACCAAATTTTACCAATTGCATTCGGTGTCGGGAAAACTGAAAGCGGTGATGCTTGGACCTGGTTTTTGTCTAAACTGAAAGATGGCATAGCGGATCATCCGGAACTCGCTATTATTTCTGGCAGAGCGTCTTCTATTGATTTGGCAATCAGAACAGTGTACCCGCTCGCATATCATGGTCTTTGTTGCCGACATTTAATGGTTAATTTACGTTTAAAGGGTAAAGCGCAAGAAAGCTTATGGTGGGCAACGTGTAAAGCGTACACAATCAGTGACTTTGAAACTAACTATAATGCGTTATGTGCTATGCGGCTGGCAATCAGAGAGACACTAACAAGAGTTGGGTTTCATAAATGGGCACGGTCGCACTGCCCTGTTCAACGGTTCAATATAATGACTTCGAACAGTGCCGAGTCTATTAACGCATTGTCTCGAAACGCGAGAAAATTACCGATCACAAAACTAATTGATTTTTTTGTTTCCTTGCTACAGAAATGGTATTTTAAGCGACGACAACTTGGTGGTAATTATTATATTAGAACTTGTTAATTATAATTTTTTTTAATATTTATGTTTTTTTATAATTTGGTAATAAATGAATATTTTTCTCCAACAGCAAAAAATACCCACCATCTGACCAAGTGGGTTGAAAACAAAATATCCAAAAGAATACAAAAATCCAAAACTTGGACAGTAGGGGGTATCGATGACTATCATTTTAACGTTGACGACGGATGTCACCAATGTGTCGTCGATGTTTACAACAAAAAATGTGGTTGTCGCAAATGACAATTATCAGCCATGTGGTCATGTGATTGTTGTATCTGTTTTTTTGAAACAATCCGATTGTACACATTGGGCGATGGACTGGTTCAAAAACGAGGTTCGCGTTACCACATATGCTGAGTCTGTAAATACGGTTCCAGATGAATATGAATGGGAGGTAGAAGAAGCTATTGAATTTTTAGAAACACCGCAGATGGATCGAATGCAAGCTGGTCATCCACGAGAAAATAAACGTATTCCGTCTCGAGGTGAAGAAATTGACCCAACAATATGTTCAAGATGCCATCATAATGGACATATGCGTCATCAATGCAAAGCTCCATTGGCATCACAAGTCCCGTCATCATCAAAAGTGTATGGAAAAAATAAGGAAACAACAACTCAAAATAATTACTGTTACGATTTGAATGAATTTTAATTGTAATAGTTAAGATATTATTAGCACTTATTATTTCTTTTTATTTAAAAATTATTAAAAAATTTTGGTTATATGCGGAGCGCCGATAAACAATGAAACATAATAACTATCAATAAAGTTGTTCAAATGATCATATTACACTAATCACAAAGTTACAGAAAAAAATGTAAAAATTACATCATATTAATATTTCATACAAACTAGTTATACAAACTTAAGCGGCACCACCAAATTTTCCCTGAGTCACGCGATTTACCTCCTGATAAGCTATAGAAGTATAAGGTTTAAAGTTCAGCACCACCAAATTTACATTAAGTCACGCAATTTATGTCTCGTTAAGTTTGTTGTATAATGTATTACACACAAACAAATGTTGGAATTTTTTAACACCTTATATATAGTAAAATTAGCAATCGTAAAAACTAGAAGGGATTATACCCAACGTCCATTACGAGCAAAAAAAATACATATATAAGATAATTAAAAACATACATATATGTAAGTGGTTTTAATTCAATAAGAATTAAAACTAAGTGGTTTTAATTCAATAAGAATTGCATTTTTCAAGTTTTATAAAACATTTTATAAAGTAACTACTAAGGCACATAAAAAGTTTTGAAGTAAAACATTTTTAACAGAAATTATAAAATATCTTAGAACGTAAATGAAAAAAATTCCTACTTACTATTTATAGGCAAGCCACGAAAAAAAATTAACTTTTGCTTAATACTGATGGGTTGTAAAACACATCCGGTTTTTAAATAGTTTTTAGTTGATTTTAAGTTGTAAATATGTCGATTTTGTTTATTTTTTAGATTCTTTTTACATGTTTATTGTTTTTACAGGCTTGTCGAATGAAATGAGCGGAAATCGAGTTCGAAACCCGAAGGAATCGAGCCCCGGTTGAAATTAAGAGAAAAAGACAAGTTTTAATGATTATGACGTCATCGCGGTACGCGATGAGGAGAAATACCACCTTCGCGGTACGCGAAGGATTTCGGGGGTTCCCCGCTTGTTTTGTCTATCGCGGTACGCGATGTGTTTTTGAATTGGTCTCCGCGGTACGCGAAAGGTTTTAAAATTTGAAAAAAGTCAAGATTCAAGCGAGATTAAATAGGAAACGCTCCCCAGCCGTTTCATTCACCATTCTCGACCATTTTTGGAGCAGGAGAGCATTCCAGGAGCTTGAGGAAGCATTTGGGAAGCATTGGAGGGCTAGAAGACCTTGTTTACATGTGAAATCATCTTGGTTACTCTTTGTTCTCATTTGTTCTTAATTTTCAGTATTTTATTTCATTTTGTTCTGTTGATTCTGAATATTATTGACTGATGATGATGTTATTAGGCTAGTTGTTTGATTCTACTTAGGTTAGAATGATTGTTTGAATGATTATTGATGACTATTGACTATTGTTTTAGTTTATGATGGAAAACACTTTTGTAACATATTTTATTGTGTCATTTTGATGAGTTTTGCATATATAATCTTGATTATATCAGTTTATATCATGTTCCATACGTGTTTATTGAATGTCTTTTGGTGTTAGACACGTATTAGGTCATCGACTTGGTGTTATGACTAGTTTGTGGCTTGTTTGATATCACTAGCCATAGGAAAAGATATAATTGATGTTTTTAGGGTTCTTTGTGTATCTAAGTTTAGAAATTCGGAAGGTGATAGACTTGTCGGGTGATCTTTAGCATTAGGGTTTTCATAATAATTACCCGGGAGGGTTGGTTAATTGAAAGACTTAGTGTTATTGTCATTTCGTGTCAAATTAGACATTTTAAGATTACTCCTTGCATCTTTGGTGTATTGAAATAAGAAAATCAGGAATGTGACTTGTTCATTTGAGTACATAAGTGTTATTGGAAAAATCCGGGAGGTGATTCAATTAACTAGTGTGTATATTGCAAAATTAGGTTTTCTTAATTGGTTATATTTGGTAATTGATCCAGAATCCATTAGATTACCCATATTTTGCTGTTTAAGATCCTAGTTCCATCATATCAAACAAAGTCAATAGTGTCAATAATCACAAACAGGAATTCTACCTAAGTAGAGTTTTTCTCATTCATTTAGGTTTTTCTAAAATTATAAACCATTTCTTTTAATTAAAATCATTAATTTGTTTTAGGGTTTAATTATTAGTTGAATCTGCCTTTTCTAATTTAATTAGGGTAATTAGTTTAATTGAATTGTCATTTTTATTCAAAACCCCCCTATTTGTTTTAATCATTTTCTAATCTTATTTTGTTAAGTCAGTGTCTCGTGGGTTCGATATCCGGACTTTTGTTAGCTATTCTACAATTGATAGGTACACTTGCCTGTCAAAGTGGTTTAGTTTAGGATTTTCGGTTTTAACTCGTTGTAATTAAGTTGAGTCTAGGTTAGTGTTTATAGTTATTTTCTTAGACCACTTTCGAGGACATCAAGTTTTTGGCGCCGTTGCCGGGGACACTTGGCAATAGCGAAATTAGCTTAGATTGTGATTGTAAAAATTAGTAGGTCTAATTTTTATTTGTTTTTAGTATTTTAGGTTTTTAGTCTTTTCTTTTCTTTCTTATTTTCCTTAATTGTTCTTGTCTTTTAGTTGCTAGGTTTTTATTATTTTTAGGTTTTTCTTTGTTTTGTTTGTTAAAATCCTTTACTTGTAATCGTTTACAGTGCATGCCACATACTCGATCACAAGGACCACCGCCAGTTTTAGCTTTCAAAGAGCCGGAGAAAGAGTTTCACACGAACCTTAGGAGTCGCCTTTCCCAGGTACGTGTTCTTGCCCCGATTTTGTTTTCTCCTTCTAGTTCTACACCTAGTTCACCTTCACACACACCCACTTCACCTTTCCCGATCCCACCTTTTTGCTTCGACATGGCCGAGGAACCACCACCAGTGAGACGCACCGTTCACGACCGAGCTTGCGATGGATTCACCGGAGTTCGCAACCCGGTCACTCGTCCCGTGTTTGCCAATGATGCTACTTGGCAATTCCCTTCTTACATCATGACTGCTATCACCAATTCCATTCAGTTTAATGGTCTTGATGATGAGGATGCTCCCGGACATCTGTCCCGTTTTTCTAGGATCTGCAACACCTTCAATCTACATGGAGTTTCTGAGGATAACATTTGCTTGCAGCTTTTCCCATTCTCTCTTGCTAGTCGTGCATCCACCTGGTTCGACAGCCTTCCTGAGAACTCCATCACCACGTGGGATGATCTTCGAAAGAAATTTCTGAAGAAATATTTTCCACCTTCCAAAGCTGCTCGTCTTAGGGACCAGATCCATTCCTTTCATATGGAGCCCGATGAGTCTTACTCTGCAGCTTGGGAGAGATTCCACACTTTGCTTAGCAAATGTCCACAGCATGGACTTTCTGAATGGGCACTTGTAGAGAAATTCTACAATGGATTGACACTTGAGAAGCAAATCATGTTCAATACAGCTGCAGGAGGGCATATCATGGAGATGAAGGATACAGATGAGTGTATTGACATGTTTGAGAGTTTTGCTAGAGCCGAGCAGCAGCAGAAACCATCCACTAGATCCTCAACCACTAGGGCTACCAACACCTCATCCATTGCTCGAGGTGTTCATCAGGTCACTCCTGACACTAGCCTTGCTGCTACCATTGAGTCTTTAGCGAGAGATATGAAGGAACTGAAGACACAGCTGAAGAAGTGTGAGATATGTCGAGGAGGACATGCGACTGCCGAGTGCCCCATTACTGATCAGGAGCAGTTAGATTCCATTAATTCTGGTTGGAATAAGCCTTTCACTTCCAACTTCAATTCCAATCCCAATCCTAATTGGAATCCTAACTCAAACTGGCGAAACTCGAACAACAACTGGCGTGGTAACAACTCCTATCAACCACGTCAGAATCAGGCATCGAATGAGAATTCAGGAGCGGGTCCAAGCAGCAGTGGTGACCCAGAAGTGAAGGACATGCTCAAGCAGCAGATGCAGATGTTACAGCAGTTGATTGCCAAGGATCAACACACACAGGTGAAGCTTCAGGAGCATGATACAATGCTGAGGAATCAACAGTTAGCATTTCTGGACCTACAACGATCGGTAGGTGACATTGCGAAGAGGTTGGATGAGAGGCAGGGTGGATCCTTCTCGGGCAATGCTGAGGCAAACCCGAAGGGTCATGTGAAGGCTGTGACGACTAGGAGTGGTCGTGGAGGTGAGAAGGAGGTGGAGAAGTCACCGGATGTCGATGTAGAGGAACCGGTTGACGAGGAGATAGAGATGGAGACTCCTGATGGGGTGCACCAGAGGCTATGCCCAGCAAGTACAGCACCAGTAGGAGAGTCTTCAGTTGAGAAGAAGGGAGTTGAGGCAGAAAAGAAGAAGATGGAAGAGAAGAGGACTCCCGAGGTTGATATAAGCAGGCTACCATATCCGGCACGTGCATTGCAGCAGAAGTATGCACAGGAGTATGGACATTTCTTAGAGATGTTTAAGCAGCTTAAGATTAACCTCCCGTTTGTAGAAGCACTCCAGCATATGCCTAAATATGCTAAATTCTTGAAGGATCATCTGTCTAACAAGAAGAAGCTGGAGTCACTTTCTACAGTCACATTAGGAGCTCGATGTTCTGCGTTGGTCCAGAACAAACTGCCCGAGAAGCTTGATGATCCAGGGGTTTTCACCATCCCTTGTTTATTTGGCAGTTCTTCTGTGAACCACGCGTTGGCTGACTTGGGTGCTAGCATTAACTTGATGCCATATTCGACTTATCAGAAGCTAGACCTTGGAGACCCATTGCCGACGCGCATGAGCATCACTTTGGCCGATCGATCGGTCAAGTATCCACGGGGAATTGTGGAGAATGTTTTGGTGAAGGTTGATAAGTTTGTATTCCCCGCGGATTTTGTCATTCTGGACATGGAGGCCGATGACCGAGTCCCGCTCATTATGGGACGTCCTTTCCTACGCACTGCTAAGGCAATGATAGATGTTTTTGAAGGTAAGATTACATTGCGTGTAGGTGAGGAGAATGTTACATTCGATGTGAGGAAGTCGATGAAGCATTCGAACGGTCAGGATGATTCTGTGTATTTCCTTGATTCTTTCATTCCTTACATAGATCGGTGTCTAGATTACATTTTGGATCTGATTTATTGAAAGATCAAGACCTGGGTGAGGAGAACCAGGCTGTTGAGATTGACGCTTCTTCTGAGCACATTCCGAGCAGTCTGGCTAGTAAGCCTCCTGAGTACCCGACTGCTTTTGAGGTTGTTGAGAGTACATATCCGGTTGAGAGACCATCTGTTGAGGCACCACCATCCCTAGAGCTCAAGGAGTTGCCATCTCATTTGGAGTATGCATTTATGGATGGTGATTCTGATTTGCCCGTCATTATTTCATCTTCATTGACGGAGGAGGAGAAGTCGAGATTGATTGAGGTGCTTAAGGCAAATAAGCAGGCGATTGCGTGGAAGTTGATGGACATAAAAGGCATACACCCTTCATTTTGTACGCATCTCATTTTGATGGAGGAGGATTACAAGCCGGTGGTCCAACCACAGCGACGGCTAAATCCTAATATGTCTGAAGTTGTGAAGAAGGAAGTTCTTAAGCTTTTAGATGCCGGATTGATCTATCCCATTTCAGATTCCGCTTGGGTCAGTCCGGTACAGGTAGTTCCCAAGAAGGGGGGCATGACTGTCATTGTGAATGAGAAGAAGGAGTTGATTCCGTCTAGGACAGTCACTGGTTGGAGAGTATGCATCGATTACAGGAGACTAAATGATGCCACTAGGAAATATCATTTCCCACTGCCTTTCATTGATCAGATGTTGGAGCGGTTATCAGGACAACAGTTTTACTGTTTTCTTGATGGTTTCTCAGGTTATTTCCAGATCCTTATAGCACCAGAGGATCAGGAGAAAACCACGTTTACATGCCCATACGGTACCTTTGCGTATCGCTGTATGCCGTTTGGGTTATGTAATGCTCCAGCCACATTTCAGAGATGCATGGTGGCTATATTTCAGGATATGATCGAGACTTCCATGGAAGTTTTCATGGACGATTTTTCAGTGTTTGGGAGTTCATTCGATCATTGTTTGCAGAATTTGGATAAGATGCTTGCTAGATGTGTGGAGACTAATCTGATGCTGAACTGGGAGAAGTGCCATTTCATGGTGACTGAGGGTATTGTGCTAGGGCACAAGATTTCACAAGATGGCATTGAGGTAGATAGAGCTAAGATAGAGACGATTAGTAAACTCCCACCACCGACGAACGTGAGAGCAGTTCGTAGTTTTCTAGGTCATGCAGGGTTTTATAGGCGTTTCATTAAAGACTTTTCTAAGATTACCCGACCGATGACCCGACTGTTGGAGAAAGATGTGGAGTTTGAGTTTAGTGAGGAGTGCATGAGAGCGTTTGAGTTTCTGAAGGAGAAATTGGTGAGTTCTCCTATTCTGATAGCCCCTGATTGGAGCCTTCCTTTCGAGTTGATGTGCGATGCTAGTGATTTTGCAGTAGGGGCTGTGCTTGGTCAGCGGAAAGATAAGTACTTTCATCCGATTTACTACGCAAGTAAGACCTTAGATGATGCTCAGGAGAATTACACGACTACGGAGAAGGAGTTGTTAGCAGTCGTGTATGCGTTCGATAAGTTTAGGTCTTATCTTGTTCTTTCCAAGACTATTGTTTACACCGATCATGCGGCCTTGCGATACTTGTTCGCGAAAAAGGACGCAAAACCTCGTTTGATTCGGTGGATTCTCCTCCTTTCTGAGTTTGACATAGAGATTAAGGATAAGAAAGGAGCTGAGAATGTTGCAGCCGATCATTTGTCGCGGCTTGAGGATCCTGCTCTGGAGAAGATGAATGAGGAGATGATTGGAGACACATTCCCACATGAGACTTTGATTTCTGCAGATACAGAGATAGTGGGATTGGTGAGTGCAGGTGAGCAGAGATTACCGTGGTTCTCAGACATTGCGAATTACTTGTCTGAAGGTTACATGTTGAAGGGTCTGACTTCACAGCAGCGAAAGAGGTTCTTTACTGAAGCAAACCATTATATATGGGATGCTCCATATTTGTTTCGCGAGGGAGCAGACGGGATTTTGAGGAGCTGTGTGAGTCGTGAGGAAGGATTAGACATCCTAAGACACTGTCATGAGGGTTTGACTGGAGGACACCATGGGCCATCATACACTGCGAAGAAGGTATTTGATTGTGGTTTCTATTGGCCGACAGTGTTTAAGGATGCACATGAGTTTGTGAGGAGATGTGATGCGTGTCAGAGGACTGGAAACATCTCACGCAGGAATGAGATGCCCCAGAACCCCATCCAGGGGGTTGAGGTCTTTGATATTTGGGGTATTGACTTCATGGGACCGTTCCCTTCATCCCGAGGGAATCGGTACATCCTCGTGGCTATTGATTATGTTTCGAAGTGGGTAGAGGCTCAAGCTTTATCCACGAATGATGCACGAGGAGTTGTGGGATTTCTGAAGAGATTGTTTTGTAGGTTTGGAACCCCTAAGGCATTGATAAGTGATAGAGGCACGCATTTTTGTAATGCATAGTTGGAGAAGGTGTTGGCACGATACGGGGCGACCCATCGAGTGTCGACTGCCTATCATCCACAGACTAGTGGCCAGGTTGAGAATGCCAATAGGGGTGTGAAGAGGATTCTGGAGAAGACGATAGGTAGAAACCGTAAGGATTGGGCAGATAGGCTAGACGAGGTGTTGTGGGCGTTTAGGACAGCTTTTAAGAATCCGATTGGGACCACACCTTTTCGGATGATTTATGGTAAAGTGTGTCATCTGCCAGTAGAGTTAGAGCATAAGGCATTCTGGGCGTTGAAGAGTGTGAATCTTGATTTGCCGAGTGCTGTGAAGAATCGGTTTCTACAGTTGCATGAGTTAGAGGAGCTGCGTGACGAGGCATACGCACGATCGTGGAGTTATAAAGAGCGTACAAAGGCGTTGCACGATCGTAAGTTGAGAGGAGTGAAGGAGTTTAGAAAACGTGATCAGGTGCTAGTTTATGATTCGAGGCTCAGGTTATTCCCAGGTAAGTTAAAGTCCAAATGGAAAGGACCGTTTGTTGTGCATGAAGTCTTTCCACACGGAGCAGTTGAGCTTGAATCAGAAGGTCGGACATGGAAGGTTAACGGGCATTGTTTGAAGCTATACATCGGAGGACCGATCGGTACTGAGAAGGAGGTAGCACTCCTTGAGTTGAGTAAGTGAGGATAGTGCCTGATTTGTAGAGTTTGTAATATAGGTTGCGTTGTGTTTGCATGTTTGTGTTTTCGTGTTCTTCGATAGGACTATTTCGGGAATTAAGTGTGGGTATTCGTTACGGTTTTTGCCTATAACGTCTACGCTCATTGAAACCGAAATTTAAGTCGCATCGTAACTCGATTAGGTTTAGATTGTAAATTTTAGGCAATTAATCTTAGTTAGTACGTTTAGGTAATTAATTTTTAGTTTTGTAAATTATTAGAATAAAATTTTTAAATTTTTAGGTAGTGTTTATTTTATTTAATTTTATTTTGTGTTATTAGAATTTTTATTTTTGTAATATATTTAGAGTAGAATTTTTAATTTTATTAGGTAAGTTTTTAGTTTGTTTAACTTTATTTTATTAAATTTTATTTTATTCTATTTTAGTTAATTAAGTAAATTCAAAAAGCTCCGAAACTCTTCGCGGTACGCGGTCATGTAGCCAGTATCACCGCCGCGGTACGCGGAGGATTTCGGGAAAAGAAAAAAAAAATAAAAGGGTTTTATCCTCTTCGCGTAGCACCACCACCACCATAACCCCTCTACCACCAGTTCCCACCGGTCGACACCCCTATTATCGCCTCTTCGCCACCATAGCACCACCGGATTCCCACCATCATCATCACCGATACCCCACCTCTCTACCACCGCGCAACCACCGCAGACCACTGTAGAGCCATCATCACTACCACCGGTTCGCGACCATCGTCATCATCACTAAACCATCGCCACCAGTCACCGCCATCGCCGCACCATCACCATCATCGTCTCGAGTTCTCCGGTTCACACGTCACCACCAACTACCGATTCGCGATTAGGTATAGTTCATTCCCTTTTGATTTTTCATTTTTAGATCGTAGGTATTAGTTTAACTGATGTAAATTTGTGTAGATATAGATAGATTTCAGTAGTTAGGATTGATTTGTATTGATTGTGGAATGAAATGGGATTCGGATTGCCACCGTATGAGGACGGTCGATTTCTCTAGCTTTCAAAAGGGGCCGCGTACCGCGGCTCATACCTTAGCGGTACGCGATGGCACCCGCAGCCCAATTCGTTCAACATTTGTTAACAGAAATGTTTGTAAATTAAAAATTCTTGTAAATAAAATGTGTAAATACATCTTTTATCATATATTTTGTAACAAAATTTGAATCTAACATTAATTGTGTGACACCCGGCAATTTCAGGTAAATTGCAACTCTTACATTCTTTACATTTCACATTCATACTTGTTGCATTTCATTTAATTATGTTAATTAGATGAGCGAACACAAACAACTACGAAACGATAGTTTGAGGAACTGTCGAATCGTACATTGCACATTGGTTTTGTAAACCAACTGTGGCAAACACAACACTAACACAAGACAATAATTCGAGAAGTTATTGAATTGTGCATTACACGTTGATTAGGATTAATCAAGCGTGCAAACACTTCGTAAGACACGAACACAAACCACCGAAGATAATTCGAGAAATTATCGAAACACACACACGAATCTCACGAACGTTGGTGATCAATCAAACTTATGTGCTAGATGTATTTATGTGCTTAAACGAGCATTAGATGCTTAAGATAAGTGTTAGAAATCGAATACGAGCGAAATCGAATCGTCGAAATCGAAAAACAAGGAAGTGGACTCATCGCGGTACGCGATGGTCCCTCGGCGAAAGGCTTCGCGGTACGCGAAGCAAACCGGGAGTCGAGACTCCCGAATCCTATCTTGGTACGCGGCAAACAATTTTGATCGGCCTCCGCGGTACGCGTAGGCCATGCAGATCGAAAATTTTATAAAATCAACCCCAAGCTCATTTCATTCGGTTTGCTTTTGATTACACCAAGCTTCTTCACTTAATCCCGACCCAAACTCACTGAAACCAGCATCCAAACCCTCTGGAATCACCATTGAAGCCATTCTTGGTGATTTGGAGCCATAGGAACATCGAGGGAGAATCGAGGAGCTCTCAATCAACAAGAAGGTCGAAATCCAGCCACTTGAAGGACCTCCAGAAGCTATTCTAGCACGAGTCTTGCATCTAAGGTAGTTTTAAACGCTTTCCTAGTGTTAGATCGTACATGCATGGGCTAAAAACCCACATGCAACTCCGTTTAGTTATTGTGCTTGAATGTGTTGGTGATTCGTTGTTTAGATGTCATGGATTTACTGATTTGATAGTTTAGTAACGTTAGGTTTGAGTTTTGTTGAGTTATTGTTTGATTTGATAATGATTTTTATACACTTGCCATAAAAGGAAACTTTTATGTGCAAAGTCCTGGATTGTGATGATCTAGACATGTTAGACATGTCTAGATGTTGTTAAATGAGTATTGGAGTGTTTAGAAACACATCTTGATATTTGATTTTGTCAAAATCATGGTTTTATAGAAACTTACTAAAAATGGAAACTTTTAAAAATCAAAAGAGGGCTTTTGATGTTTTAAAGGGTTTTGATGAACTTTGATTATTGAAATATGTTTAGAAACGATTTCTAAGCATATTGGAAACCTTGATTTGTGAAAACGAGTTTTTAAACGGATACTTTCCATATAAGGAAACTTTATTTGAGCAAAACGGCATAAATAGTGATTTATGCGCAAACGACATGTTTTCAGAGTTTAAACGTGTTTTATAAACATATTGGAAGTTATTAGTTTTATGAAATAGGATTTTATAATCACACTTTCCTAAATTGGAAACTTTCTAAAAAGGGTAACTTATGTGATTAGAGTCATAGGATGCATTTTGGTGTCTTATGTGCATCAAGGTACATAAACACAACAATCGTGTCACCAACGATTCGTCGAGTCAACACAAGTCAACACACACACACTCGGTTGAGCACACCGACACTTGGAGTTGTATGGATTACAACACATCACAAAACACATACTCACACCTATATGGATATAGGTGCATACTAGCAGGTGCTAGCTCTCGCAGACGCGAACATTCACATACCGGAACTACTATCAGGTGAGTTCACGGCCCCTTTTTATCTTTTCTACCTTTGGGGGAGAAAACATTGCATTACAACTGTTTTGAACAACAACTCATTTTATTTACGTATGGACATGCTTTATCATTATATGTATATGTGTGGGCCCCTATCACAACTAAAAGTCCTCGCGATACTCCTCGGACCGTTAATAGCATAACGCCTAGCATGGTAATCTTGAATAGTACTATTTGGGCCCGACAAGCCCCACCCATCGTGTCTTGGAGGCCACCCGACTGGAGGTCGGAATGGGTGCAATATTGACCAATACTTTGCCATTGTCCTGTGATAACATGGCGGGAGGCACAAACTGTCAGCTTCGGTACCATCCACAATATAATATAACTGTATTGACTAGCTATCAGTCGATACAGCATTGTCGTGATATGTAAATCTACTGAACTCTTACTTTAAACATTTGATGTTTACTGCTTATGAAAAACCTGTGCTCTCACCAACCTTTGTGTTGACCTTTTACTCGCATGTTTTCTCAGGTAACTAAGGCACGTGCACAAGGAATAGGATGCTAGGCTGGAGTCGCATGCATCTGTTTATGTGTCTTATTTTACTAGACTATGATTATCATTTGATTATGTTGTGTAATGTTAATCAACTTTATTCGCTTCCGCAACTATTGTCATTTATCGTTTTAAAACCTTTTTGAATCAACACTTCCGCAAACTATGAATGATTAAACTGTTTGGTTAACTCATACTATACTTCCGCAACTCTGATCTTACTAAACTGTTTTATCCAAATTATTGGATGTACGTACGAAATCAGACATCTAGGTCTCGCATGTTGTTAAATTTTTGTTTTCATTGTTTTTATAAATATGTAAATAAATAAAAATTTAGGTTTTAACATTTTAAATTTTGTAAATAATTTTTCATTTGTAAATAAATTTTTGTAAAATAAATTTTATATAATAGTGTTAAATAAATTGTAAATTTTATAAATAGGTTTTTAATTTTTAAATTTATACTTTGTAAATAGTAAATCTTTGTAAAAATTGTAAATAGATTAAATTTAGGTTTGAATTAGTTTAATTTGTAAATTCTTTTCTATATTTTGTATATTTGTACACTGCTATTGTAGGATGTCTGGAGCAGCTGAGAGTTCGGCTGCAGGGGCCAAGAGGGCCAGAGGTTCGAGCTCATCTAGGAGGAGGGCTAGAGAGATCAGCTATTCATCAGAGGAGATCCTCCCGATTGACGAGGATGAGGCGGTTCCCATAGATCAGCGTGTCCTCAGAGATCACACTGTCCTGCAGTTCGAGCAGGGGACAGAGGAGGCCACTTGATGCGACAGATTTGTGACGATGGAGCACTACCACCACCGTACTTTTGATCGAGAGCTGCTAGAGAGGTTAGGGCGTCTTGATGAGTTCGATGCTATTGTTAGAGACGAGTGGAGGACTGCTCTCGATTGCAGGTGGCCTCAGTACATGGAGCTTACAGTCGAGTTTCACTAGACATTCCGTCAGATGTCAGGCTCATTCGATGATCCTGCTGCTGTATCGTTTGCCTTAGGCTGACGTACATTTTCCATGAGCATCCCGCAGTTCGCGATAGCGACGGGATTATATACAGCTGAGCAGGTGAGAGAGCCTGGCTTTGCTCAGAGCCTGAGGGCAGTGGTCAGGGAGCCCAGTGATTTGGGCATTACAGAGCGTCAGTTGGAGGAGTTTTGGACGTCCATAGCTGATGGACCGTTTACGAGTGCGATTATCGAGTCCTCGATTCGTGATCCACTCATTCGATATGTCCACAGGATGGGTAGTTGCACTCTCATCGGTCGCAGGGCCGGTGCAGAGAAATGCAACCAACTGGACCTGTTTTGCATGTATAGTATGATTAGCCGTCGCCCGGCTAACCTCGCATGCATATTATTGTCATCATTTGCGAGGATTCGCGGTGGAGGGGCGACGGCTAGACTGGATCTTGGGCCCTATATTGGGAGGATTGCATCGAGGCTGGGAGTCTTTAACAAATTCCCACGCCGATTTTTGACAAAGGGGCCCGTGACGGGGCGGTATAGTCTAGATGACATGCGGTTAGCTGGCATGTGCACTATGACAGATCCAGTCACTTGGATACCAGCTAGGCCTGCACCAGAGAGGACCCCGGATGTTGAGTTTCTGCAGAGGCAGGTGCCACCGGAGCGACAGAGGATTTTACATAGGGCAGAGAGGCCTCCGCAGACATTTCCCCTTCGTCAGCCTCGTCCTCCCCGCATTACTTTAGAGAGTCTTTGGGAGGAGCACCAGAGGCTGGCTCAGATGATGCGCCTTCTTTTTACACACTTAGGGGTTGAGATTCCTAAGTGGTTTAGAGCTCCGGATCCTCCCCAGCAGCCAGGAGGAGATGCTGATGAGCCTCATGATTAGATTCCAGCATTTTAGTAGTAGTTGTATCTTTTGTACTTTTTCTTTATTTTTGTTTTTATCATGATGGTCTGTATATATTTGGATTATATTTTGTTGAACTCAGTTGTATATAGATTAGTGGATTGTATATATTTTGTATTTCTTTATCTTATGGTTGTTTATATTATCCATGTATATGTTGATGGTTTGTTGTGAGTGTTAGTGATTGCCAAATTCTTCGTGAATGTTCAGAATGCGTTTTGGGACTTAATTGTGATTGCGATTGGATTTGATGGCGGTTAATAAGACTTACGAGAAAATTGTCACATATCAGGGAAGTTGTAATTATTGTAAATTATATATTTTTGTTGAATTATTCATTATTTCATATTCCACATTGAGGACAATGTGTGATTTTAAGTGTGGGTATGAGATTTGTGTAAAATTGTAAATTTTTGAAATTTTTAGCAAATAAGTTGTAAATTTTTAGTAAATTTTAAAAATAATTAGTAAAATACAAAAAGATTTTCATTTTTAAATTTGAGTCATTTGTAAATAATCAAGTCAGTTTTAGTTAGGTTTGAGTCTTTTATTTTTTATTTTTCTTGTATAGTTAATCTTGTTTGGATTGTTTAGAGCTTAATTTGCAGTTTGGTTTGAATTACCCTTATCAGTTGGGTAGTGATAACTTATATATTGTAGTAGAAAGGCAATCAACAGGATTACAATAACTCGATCGCGAATGGAATGCTATACGATCGTGTTATTCTGGATTTGACATGCACGGATGTTATACAAAACCAGCTAAATATTTTCCAAATTTTTATTTTATTTTCTTTATTTTTGTCTTTTTCATTTTTTTTATTTAGGTTTTTAGTTGTTTAATTGTAAATTGAGTCTAATTTTAAAATTTTCTAGGTTAGATTGTAAATATTATATATAATTTTGTAAAAAGTCTTTGAATTAGGTTTTGCATTTAAAATGGAAAATGATAGTATAATCAGGAATTTTATGTTTTCTTAAAAGTTTAAACGTACGCATCTAATTTGGGATATGTTAGTAGGCCTAACTGATAGAAAGGTTCTCTAGTATTGATATAATTTACTTAATTTTCATGATGCTAATAGGTTTTGCCTTGGGAAATATGGGGATTCTGAAACTGTTTAATAGTGATTAGAGGAACTTTTACAAACAAACAACTTAATGTTTTTAAAATTAAACCTGGCACGTATGTTCTCTTTTTATGAAAATAAATTCGAGACTTATGGCGCCTGTTTAAAAGATACATCATCCACCAATTCACTAAATGGGCTGAGCTTGCAGAAAAAAAATATATAAAACAAAATAAAATAAGAGCTGCAGCTTATGTGTCATACCCCGGATGGCAACCGAGTGAAACACCACTAAGTTAGGCTCATTAAATTAGAAGCAAAATGCCCATAACTTCATCCATTCCATCTAAGGTTTGATTTTTAAATTCATTTAGGTTGTTTGAATGTAATGGTAACTTGAAAACTTTTATCAAGATTAGGTTGATCTATATGACTTGAGTGTAATACCTATAGTTGATTGAATCAATTAAAGATAATGAATTAAGATTAGGGAACATTTATATCAGTTGTTGGTTTAAGTGGATACAAATACTAACAATCGTGGTTAATGCGTATGTTTTTAAAATTTTGAGTTTAAAGATTAATTTTTGATTGTGATTCCATTGCAATTCTTTTTCGAGGACGAAAAATGTTCAAGTGTGGGTATTTTTGATGGGTTGTAAAACACATCCGGTTTTTAAATAGTTTTTAGTTGATTTTAAGTTGTAAATATGTCGATTTTGTTTATTTTTTAGATTCTTTTTACATGTTTATTGTTTTTACAGGCTTGTCGAATGAAATGAGCGGAAATCGAGTTCGAAACCTGAAGGAATCGAGCCCCGGTTGAAATCAAGAGAAAAAGACAAGTTTTAATGATTATGACGTCATCGCGGTACGCGATGAGGAGAAATACCACCTTCGCGGTACGCGAAGGATTTCGGGGGTTCCCCGCTTGTTTTGTCTATCGCGGTACGCGATGTGTTTTTGAATTGGTCTCCGCGGTACGCGAAAGGTTTTAAAATTTGAAAAAAGTCAAGATTCAAGCGAGATTAAATAGGAAACGCTCCCCAGCCGTTTCATTCACCATTCTCGACCATTTTTGGAGCAGGAGAGCATTCCAGGAGCTTGAGGAAGCATTTGGGAAGCATTGGAGGGCTAGAAGACCTTGTTTACATGTGAAATCATCTTGGTTACTCTTTGTTCTCATTTGTTCTTAATTTTCAGTATTTTATTTCATTTTGTTCTGTTGATTCTGAATATTATTGACTGATGATGATGTTATTAGGCTAGTTGTTTGATTCTACTTAGGTTAGAATGATTGTTTGAATGATTATTGATGACTATTGACTATTGTTTTAGTTTATGATGGAAAACACTTTTGTAACAGATTTTATTGTGTCATTTTGATGAGTTTTGCATATCTAATCTTGATTATATCAGTTTATATCATGTTCCATACGTGTTTATTGAATGTCTTTCGGTGTTAGACACGTATTAGGTCATCGACTTGGTGTTATGACTAGTTTGTGGCTTGTTTGATATCACTAGCCATAGGAAAAGATATAATTGATGTTTTTAGGGTTCTTTGTGTATCTAAGTTTAGAAATCCGGAAGGTGATAGACTTGTCGGGTGATCTTTAGCATTAGGGTTTTCATAATAATTACCCGGGAGGGTTGGTTAATTGAAAGACTTAGTGTTATTGTCATTTCGTGTCAAATTAGACATTTTAAGATTACTCCTTGCATCTTTGGTGTATTGGAATAAGAAAATCAGGAATGTGACTTGTTCATTTGAGTACATAAGTGTTATTGGAAAAATCCGGGAGGTGATTCAATTAACTAGTGTGTATATTGCAAAATTAGGTTTTCTTAATTGGTTATATTTGGTAATTGATCCAGAATCCATTAGATTACCCATATTTTGCTGTTTAAGATCCTAGTTCCATCATATCAAACAAAGTCAATAGTGTCAATAATCACAAACAGGAATTCTACCTAAGTAGAGTTTTTCTCATTCATTTAGGTTTTTCTAAAATTATAAACCATTTCTTTTAATTAAAATCATTAATTTGTTTTAGGGTTTAATTATTAGTTGAATCTGCCTTTTCTAATTTAATTAGGGTAATTAGTTTAATTGAATTGTCATTTTTATTCAAAACCCCCCTATTTGTTTTAATCATTTTCTAATCTTATTTTGTTAAGTCAGTGTCTCGTGGGTTCGATATCCGGACTTTTGTTAGCTATTCTACAATTGATAGGTACACTTGCCTGTCAAAGTGGTTTAGTTTAGGATTTTCGGTTTTAACTCGTTGTAATTAAGTTGAGTCTAGGTTAGTGTTTATAGTTATTTTCTTAGACCACTTTCGAGGACATCAATACCCATTATGGGCGCCGCGCCTATAGTGAGTATTATTAAAAAAAATTTATTTTTTTTGCTTGGTACCGACTACGGGCGTCCCGCCCATGATGTGGTTCGTTTACGGGCGCCGCGCCTATAGTGGGTATTATTAAAAAAAAATTTTAATTTTTTTGCTTGGTACAGACTACGGGCGTCCCGCCCATGATGTGGTTCGTTTACGGGCGCCGCGCCTGTAGTGGGTATAAACAACAACGATTATTAAAAAAATACATTTTTTTTTTAATTTTTGCTTGGGCTACTTTAGTTTCTCGTTAATTAAATATTTATATAAACAACAACGAAACAAAAATGAAAAAATATTAATAAATACAACATTTACACATTTCATGTTAAAATACTCTATTTTGAATGCACCCTAAATTTTTTCTCGTACATCAATTTACAAAAATTCCAACGAAATTCCTTTGCTGTTTTGGCAGTGTCTTCGTTAGAAATGTACAATTCTTCATTAGAAATCAGTCTCTGTAAAAATATGCAGACCCAAACACCACAGTCGCCTACTGAGCCACTCTGATGTGGAACCGAAATCGGATAGCTTCGATCAAATGGAGGACACCGAAACGTAGGTCCCATATCGTAGTTATTATAGGCCAACCATGTGGTAAACATATAATCCAAAAAGTTTAACATATCGGTTCTTGCGGTCGAGCAAATTTTTGGGTAACTATAACAAAAAAATAGTTAATTAGAATTCCAATAAAAAGAAAAAATAAGAAATATTATTATTAATTTAAATAAAGTTCATATTCACCTATCATATACAGTCATTGTCCACTTGGGAAAATCTATGACTGCAAGACACCAATGTTGATTATTCACATTTACCGGTACATAAAACTGTATGGTAATTAAATATTAGTTATTATAATGTATAAACAGTAACCACAAATTATAAGGTTTGACACTTACAATATCAACATTTTCGATAGCCGGAAATGGCCACATTTGACCACTTGCGAGATCGTGAAACCACGTTCTAAACATCTGAACAGAAGACAAGAAAAATGATGGTAAAATGGTCCCGTCAGCCTCTAGATCTCTTTCCAACAATAACTTGTTAATCCAGCAGGACAAATGCTACAAAAAATATAATATATTAATTATTAAATTAAAAATTAATTAGTATTTAAAAATTAAATGTATAATAACACTTACTAGCGTATCAAAGCAACTAGTGGTTGCTTTTTTCCAAAATTCACAATCCATACTTATATTGGGATGAAATTCTGTGTAAACCCAATAATTTTTTCGACTTATCAAGTTATTAAGTAACTGTTCAGAAAACTCTTCCTCCTTATCACGAGGAGTACTATCAAATTCTTGATATGGTGTCTGTAATAGCTTTGATTTTTTCTTGATTCTTCTTCCTCGTCCCTTTATTGAGGTGAACTGCAAATTTATAAAGTGTAATAAGATAGAGAGAAATTAAATATAAGAAATTTACAAAATTGACCTTGTCTTTGCACGAGCTAAGCATATGTGATGACGGGGTTTCAAATTTAGACATATTAATATCATTTGCAACATCATCGTCATCATCTTCTACCTCTACTTTTTCTTTACTTCCACTCTCGGAGGCAAATTTCTGCATTTAATAAAAATATAAAAAATTACATACATTTTAATTATTAAATAAATTTGTAATAATTTTCTCCGTAATTAAAAATTACATCCATCCTTGAAATGAATGGATTGATGTTGTCATTCACATATCCCTGTGTAAAATAATAAACGTATTGAAATTTTTTTAATTAACTTTACAATATAAAAAAAATATTACGAAAGAAGTTAAATTATATTTGATACCTGATAATACGGATGATGCGTATCATGAGACTTAATAACTAAATCAAGTTTTTCCAAAACTTGATTTAAATTACCGGTGCCGGTACTTGATTCTTGATCCTTTCTTCCAAACGAATAATTTATTTCATTATTTGCATTCAAGTATATGTCTCCAAAAAAATCGTTTTCAACCGGCCTATACTCGTCCCCAAAAGGCATGTTCATTTGAGGTGGAGGCATGCTCATTTGAGGTAGATTCTCAAAACCCATGCTCATTTGAGGTTGATTCTCAAAACCCATGCTCATTTGAGGTAGATTCTTAAAAGGCATGCTCATTTGAGGTGGATTCTCAAAAGGCATGCTCATTTGGGGTGGATTCTCAAAAGGCATGTTTACTTGAGGTGGTTTAAATCTTAATTTCAACTGAACATCTGAGTAATGTAATCGAAACTATCTTTAAGCCACTGCATTTTAAACTCTTCAGGTGTGGGTAGAACGTTTATTTGTAAAAATTTTGGCTGTATTATTAAAATAAATATAAGTTAAAAAAGTATCAGTTATAAGTATTAGTCATAAATAATGATAATTAGTAATAATCAAACCTCAGTTGATAACTTAAGAATTTTGTCAACTGTGGACAATTTATGTTTTTGCAGCTTTTGCCATCCAATAGCCCGTGGTATGGCCTCAGTATACGTACATACTTTCTTCAGATACGGAAAGCATTTGTATATCCAAATCTGTTAAAAAAAATAAGAATTACAACAACCTATTTTTAAAATTTAACATATGTGAAAAAAATAAATGTACCTTAAAAACCCAAACGAAACCGGTCATGGAATATTTCAACTTTTTTCCCGGTTTTGTCTTTTTTTTATTAGAACGTCTAGTATACTCGGGTATGTCCCACCCACACAGATACGAAGCCCAATTAAATTCGTTCCATGTTTTAAAGTCGTCAACAAGCATTAGGTGTTCTTTCTCTACTCTTTTGTCCGTCTCAACTCCCATAAAGAAAGAGCATAACAGTAACAACAATGAAAGACGCACTATGTCGGCGTCCTCAAAATTATTTTCGTTTTCTTGCAAAAACGACTTTAAAACCGTCTACCGAAAACGGAATAATAATATTGTTCGATAGGACGCGGTTAATAAAGGCACAACTTCCTTTATTTTTATTTGTGTTATCACCAAATGAAAATCCAGTAATAACACAAAACTAGTGTGGTCCGAAACGCAACGGTTGGGAATTGTTGTTGAAAAGGTAATATATCCCATCATACTCAGGCTCAATATTAAAGTTTTGTTGAAGTCTTAAAATTGAGTGAATTAATTGACCATCTGGTTGTGTACTTTTTACATCTAGCCAAGGTCCAAAGCAATGTTGTATCCATAAATTTGCTCTATTCTCGTTTCTTAAAATAATTGTTTTAACTAACTCTACGTTTCTCCATGAAACTCTCATTTTGCATTCAGCCGCCTATTCAATATGTAATTAAGTTAGTAAAAATAAAATATTATTTGTGCAACTTAAAAAAGTCAATTACATATTTGTCCACTTTGTGGGCGTCTTACGCCTATAATAACACGGGTGGGGCGCCCATGGTTGGGTCAGATTACGGGCGGAACGCCCACGGTTTTATTCTAAAAAAATATACTAACCTCTGCCATTTTGTCTAACAAGTAAGTGACTCGGTGCTCCAAACTCGACAAGTAGATAACCCGGTGCTCCGAACCCGACAAGTAGATGACCCGGTGCTCCAAACCTGACAACTAGATGCTCCAATGCTCCAAACCTGACACCTAGATGGTCCAAAACCGACAATATGAGAAATCACGTGACAAAAGTGGTCCCATTTTTGCCTTAATAAACATGATTTTTGGAGGGAAAGTTTTTTTTTTTGGCGGGAATATCTATGGGCGGCGCGCCCATGTAGCATTTCGGATATGGGCCGGGCACCCATGATGGCGTGAAACAGGAAAAAAAAATTAAATTTTTTTTCTTTGTGTGCTGGCTATGGGCAGCGCGCCCATGGAGCATTTCGGATATGGGTCGGGCGCCCATGATGGCGTGAAGTAGGGGAAAAAAATTTTAATTTTTTTCTTGGTGTACCGGCTATGGGCGGCGCGCCCATGGAGCATTTCGGATATGGGCGGGGCGCCTATGATCGCTTCAAGTACAAAAAAAAAATTAATTAATTTTTTTGCTTGGTGTACTGGCTATGGGCGGCGCGCCCATGGAGCATTTTGGATATGGGCGGGGCGCCTATGATGGCTTCAATTACACAAAAAAAAAAAAAAAATTGTTGGTGTACAAACTATGGGCGGCGTGCCCATGATGGGGATCGGATATGGGCCGGGCGCCCATATTGGCATGAATTAAAAAAAAATTATCTTTTTTTTAGACACCGACTATGGGCGTCACGCCTATATACTATTATTAAATATTTTTTTTAATTAATATTTAAGTTGCATATAAATAATATTCAAATTGCTAGTTTAGTTTCTCATTTTAAGTCATAAAATGTCTGACTCATTAAAACTCAATGCCACAACGAACAAAGAAGCTGAAGATATCAAGTTAGTTGAACAACCGGATGATGAAAACAAATTAGAAAACACAAACAACGAGCAACAAGAAGAGAACCGTGTAGATGAAGAAAGAACGTTTCTGGAACTGGGCGTTTGATACGTTTTTGCAAACAAATGCTGCCGACGAAAACGAAGGTTTGAAGATATCTACGATCCAGATAAGACTATGTCCTTCGTGCACAAGCTTATCTTCATTTGCAATATGAAACCGCCCTGAGGACGAATACGTGCCTCTTGATCCATGGCAGGACGAGTATGAGATTTCATATTCTTGTCATAACCCGTGGGAAGATGAAAATGATAGTTATTCGGATTAGAGAAAAATAATTATGTTAAGTATTAATGTGAACTTTAATTTTTGCTGTGATTTTAATCATTTAACTTAATTAATACACAACAAACTATTAATAAAAATATTATATTATAATTTGTTACACATTACAAGGTCGGGGCAAATAACGCCAAAAGTAAATTTGGTCAGCCATGAATAGTCGATGTAATTCGTACACATTGTTTAAATCCATCAGTTATGTCTAATGACTTCCCGGTAACTAAATGTTCCATTAA